>BCLG01001527.1:16281-31373 GCA_001602295.1 Zoysia matrella | reverse complement strand
GCTCATTTTGCTTTTGGTAGGACTGCATGTATTTCATTATTATTTTTTAAATATGCATTATTTATAAATGAATACCAGGAAGACTACTAGAGACTTCATCAGTTTAAGAGGGAATAATCATAAAATTAATATTCATTTTGATGGTTTAAACTAAAATATGCATGTCGGGTGAAGTGGTAAAGTTATTTCCAGAATAGTGTATATACCGTGTCACATATACTTTGTAATCTGGGGGATGTATATGCACTGAAATAATGAAACATAAACCAAAAGATGTCACTTTGCGCCCTTGTTAACAAAATGATTGTCATCTTTACAGTGAAGACCAAACATAACTTTTCCCATATGCTTCCCTCTTCTCATTGTATTTTATATTGCTTAAGAAAATCGCTACACGCCTGTATTCGACCATGTCTACCATTAATTCATTCATTCAGAATCCATTTGTTATGAACAGATGTGTTCTTCTCGAGAGATCTTGCTAACAAATGTGTTGGAATTTATCCATGGCACAAAAATGAAAGTAAAACGTCCTCAATTCAGCTTACGGTGGCTGTTTTGGATGTTGAAGATAGACGCTGCCATACGTCAGTTCGTTGAAGTTGAGCCCCATGCACTGTATGTTTTAATCCAGCTTCCAATCAGCGCTAGCCCTAATTTCTCGTGTATCGAAGTTAAATGACAAGCCAGCAGCCAGGCCAGGCCTGTTTATACCATGAACTCAACGTACTCCCAAATTAAAGGGTTTGGTAGTACTGGAGTTAACTTTGTTTCTCTTTGTTAGCTAGGAGTTTATCTGCTAATTATACTGAATTGCCTCAATACAAGAAATGTTTTTTTAATCCATATGTGAGTCCCAAAAAATGCCTTTAAACATGATATGACAGAAGCCTGCCTTTCTTTTTCTAACGAATTGACACAAGCCTGCTGTCAGGCCAATATGCAGTTCAAGCGGCCCGACCAAGCTTGGCTAGGTCATGTCATGGCTTGGCATCGTGAATTTAGCAAAGCTTGATCGAGTCTACTTGCATTGAATCGGTAACGAAAGACGACGCTCTCTCTTGCCATCCCTGTCAAATGTCAATCGACACTTGACAGTTCCCAAAAATTTTGGCCTTCATTTTCCACGCGACAACGCCCGTGCCCGCCCCAGCCCCCGTGCATGTCGAAGTCTGTATTTCTAGTTAACCAGTGGCTTAAGCTATTTTTACAATATGAAATTACGTGATATCTATTTCATGCTTCTAAGTAATCACGTCCACATAATGAGTTCTGCATCATTTCATCTGAAAACAGGAAGCAATATTACATTGACCCACCAATTCGAGCTCCCCAGCGCAGAGCTGAAGACGAACTAAACAACCGCAAGCAGCAAATCAAGTAGGAGCAGCATGTCTTCCCTTTCTCTCTGAGTCTACCTTGCCATGGCATGCTCGACGAACGATTCATCTTGTGTAGCTGCCCTCCTCCTGCTCGCCGAAGCAGTACATCTCCTGCATCGACGCGGACCCGTCGCCGCTGGGCGCGCTGTAGCACCCGGAGCTCTGCGTGGACAGCGACTCGGGCTCCATCTGCCACCGCTGCAGGAGAGGGCTTCCCGCCGCCTGCGCGCCGGCGGTCGCCACCGTCTGCGCCACCTGCGCTTTCGCCTGCAGCACCTGCACCTGCAAGGTCGCCACCTGCATGCATACGCATGGCGATTTGGGTCGATCTCGTGTCATGTCATGTCACCGCACCGCGGGCGGCGCGGCCAGGAGACCGAGCGAGTGTACTTTGAGGTAAAGACGCGTGTTACTAATTACCTGCTGCTGCAGCGCGAAGATGTGGGCCACGCATCCGTAGACGGGGTCGCGCAGCCTGGCCTGCGCCTCGTAGGTGACGGTGGCGGCCGCCTCGCTCCGGTCGCCGGGCGCCACCTGCTGCAGCAGCTTGGCCGCGTTGCTGGCTCCGAACACCTTGTGGATGGCCGCGAACTGCGCGGTGCCGTCCTCCGCGCAGAAGTGCGGCGCGAAGACGCACTCCGCCGCGCACTTGCGCCGCAGGAACTTGCACGCCCCGCACGGCGAGCCCGGCGCGCCGCCACCAGCCGAGGACGCCATGGCCATCTCGCTCTCTCTCACTGCCGCGCGCGCGCCTCTCTTCAACCTCCACCAAACTCAGCTACTAGCTAGCCTCCCGATCAGGATAGCTACGACCCCTTCCGAGTTTTATAGCGCAAAGAGAGACGACAAGCGCTGCAGCGTCGCGAGGGGACAAGGCTAGAGCGAAACGCGCGCGATGTACAGGAGAGCGAGGGGGACTAACTACTCAATCCAGGACACTCGTATACTTGCACGTACTCGCTCTGTTTTTTAAGTTGTGATCCTTGACTTTAAATTTTTACTTTGATTATTTATTTTATTTTAAAAATTAGTTTAAATATGTAAAATTTTAAATTGTGATTTAAATAATTTTAATGATAAATAAAATTATAATAAAAATATTATATTTAGTAAATTCTTTTAATAAAATAATTTGTTAAAATTAAAGTTAAAAATCAACGACGATAATAATTAAAAAAATAAAAAGAGTATACAAAATTCCATCGAAGAGGAAAATGAAGCATCGTGTCTTGCTTGCGTATCGGCCTCTCCAACATCGCTGATTCGCACAAGTTAGGGCCCATGCGTTTCACGGGAGCTGGTAGGGATGGGCGTGCGAATTTCCGGCCACATCTAGTGACTAGTACTCACGCAGAGTACTGACATGGTGGGCACTTACACATTGACCTGTCAGTGTCGAAACTATAGGTAGTTGTATGAAATGTCAATGCCCCTAACATGCATGTAAGCTACTACTCCAGGAGTATACACTTCACACGTAGCCATCACAAACACCAGACGTGCATGTGAGTTATGTCGATGTTCGGGGCCAAATTTTCCACAAGGTCACTACCCAAAAAAAAGTCATCAGTGACAGGTATTTTCCCCTATTAGAGACGAGCGCAGTAGCCGTCACTAAATTTACATCACTGATGTGAAGTCATTAGAGACAGATAAATGACTGTCACTGATATAACTCATTAGAGACGAGCGTTAAAAAAACCGTCGCTGATGTGAAGTCATTAGAGACGCGCGTTTAAAAAGTCGTCGCTGATATAAAGTCATTACAGACGCGCGTTCAAAAAACCGTCGCTGATGTGAAGTCATTAAAGACGTGTGCTAAAAAACCCATCGTTGTTGTGAAGTCATTAAAGACACGCGTCTAAAAATCCGTCGTTGATGTGAATCTATTAGAGACATGTGTCCAAACACCCGTTGCTGATGTGAATCTATTAGAGACGTGCGTCCAAAAGCACGTCTCTGATAGTAAATAAAAGAATTAAAAAAATATGCACCATTATATACTTAAGTGATTTATTACAGGATTCAAAATATACATTATCTAAACTAAGGTTTACGTAGTCGTAGGATTTACAATATCCATTGCATATACGACCTGTTCATCTCACGGGAATAAGTTCTATTAGCTAGATCTCTACCAAAACTAAAGGAATCATAAAGTAGATCAACAATTTGGCATACCTTTTGCCCACCGACGTCCCAGCCTACTCCTGTGTTGCTCCTATATGCTGCCCAAGGGAACAATGGAGGAAGGCATCAGCAAGGGGAATGGGAGAGAGAAGAGGGCAGCACATCCCAGTTTTTACCTCACTGCAAAGAGGGTGTCCTACCTTGAAGGAGATCTCGTTGCGCACCAACCCAGGGTGACCAAGCTTCAGCAAGAGTTGACTCTCGGGGAGAGAGGGTTGGCGCCAGGAGGAGACGATGGGTGAAGGGGGGGGGGCGACACGGAGGCCTTGTGGCGCGGGGACGAGTGGCGGCTGGCTCGCCATCGATTCGGAGGGGAGAAGGGAAGGGGTAGCTAGGGTTGCAAACTTGCAAGCCTTAGGACGGGGGAGATCTCTAACATAATGTTTAATTTGTGTCAGAGTGTGTTAGATTCTTAGTATATAAAGATTACGTTTCAACACATCAGCGACGACTATGATATCCATGTCTTTGATGTACTCACATCAGTGACGGCTATGAAATGCGCGTCTCTGATGTGGCTACATCAGTAAAGATGTGCTCTCATCAGCGACGGCTGTCAAACACACGTCTCTATATACCCACATCAGCGACGGCCGTTAAATGTTTATCTTTGATATGATCACATCAGCGACGGCTGTTCAACACACGTCTCTGATGTGCTCTCATCAGCGACGACTGGTCAACACACATCTTTGATGCGCCCACATCAGCGACGACTTTCAAATACGCGTCTCTGATGTGCTCTTATCAGCGACGGCTGTCAAAAACACGTCTCTAATGTGTCTATATCAGTGACGGTTGGCAAATGCACATCTCTAATATGCCCACATTTACGACGGCTATCAAACGCACGTCTCTAATATATCATTAGCGACAGACTTTTATATCATGTCTCTAATGATAGTATCTTCTTTATATGAATCTGTGTTAGTGGGTGCAAGTGCAACACGAGAGAAGAGAAAAAAACGACTTTGATGCATTATTAAATAAAAATATTAAAAATTCTTGGAAACGGAGAAGGTGGCTTGCGATGAGTTGGACTCAATCAAAAGTGGGCGGCGGTTCCGGCGGCCGTGCGCTGGGTCGCCGGAGGAAAGCGCAGCCACGGCCACTTTTGTCCGCCGGATGCCGCCAGCTTTTGTGACGGGCGAGTCTGGCCGCGACCCAGCTCGTAGTACGTGGACTCCGCTGCCTTTTCCTGCCGTCTGCCTCGTGTCCGCTTGCTCCTTTTGTTTATCGCTTCACCTTTCGTTTGGTACACCGATGCTAGCTTGTTTGTTGATTGCAGAAGATTCCGGGGTCGATCTAGCTCTGCGCTTATCTGTTCGTGCCGTCGACCGAAACTGCCGAACTGGACACGGGCTAATTAGGCTACACCGTCGTCGGTCATGCGTCCGCTAGAGATAAGTTTGGTTATACTGGTACTTGAACATATTAATTAAACGGCGATCTCCATCTTCAGATCACTCCAGGCTAACTCCTGACTGATTGATCTGCTGCCGGCGTACGTAACAGTGTGTACTGTCCTCGACAAATTCAGACGCAATTTATCGAAATTTCGAGTCGAAACTGTGTTCCATTGTCCTAAAATTGTCCTAAACGTACACGTACGTACGTACGAGACCATCAGCACCTCTTTGATCATGCTGGACTCGATTAATGCCTCGAGCATCACAATGATGACCAATGATTAAGGACACTACTAACTCGCTAGCAGCTACCTAAGACCGTCCTTAATCAACAATCAGGGGGTGGTTGCAATGCGCACCTCGAGTGCGCCAGCTCCGCAGACCGCAGCAGACACCGCGACATAAACAAGTCGTCGTCGTCGTCGACGTCCGTGCGGCAGCGAATAGAAATAGGTGCGCACGTAACCTCGCTTTGTTTATGCGGCAATGATTATTAGGTTAACATACATACAATACGTGTGTGCGCGCCAGAGCGTCTTGTCTGGTACGGGTAGCTAGCTTGCTCGCCCGACCTGGTCTTGCTTGCATTTTTTTTTATCTGCTTGTGTGCGTGCAAGCAGTAATGTAAGAATAATCGTATTAATGTATGCGTACGTGCATTATTATGCGGATGCGTACGTGTGCACATGTCCTCCACGACAAGACACAGGCTAGTGATCGATGGATTGCTGTCGTTATACGAATGGAGGAGGGGTTGACAAATGGTTTGATCAGTTGAGGTGCAGGTCAGGTGAGAAGAAGAAGATAAAAATCCAGAGCGCCGACATCCTCTGTCACAAATATCGCGAATTTAAATTTGGATATTATTTTTAATTTTTATAGGATTTTAATTGATATAAGAGTGATGCCGTAAAAAAAGATTTAAAACTCTCCTCAAAAGTCAAAACCTGCGATGTGGCGTTAGATTTTTTTCTTTAACGAGCCCAGAAAATTGTGAAGTCCACTATGCCTATTCTGCTGCCCAAGTCTCATTGACACAGCCATCCAGCCGAGTATTAGGCCCATAGCAGATTGAGTCGATCCGAAGACAGCCCACTGGAGGTACAGGGTGAGCCTGTCCGTGTGTGGGGACGCTGGCCTCCGGTGATGAGAGCCCACCAGAGCGACGTGATCGTGGATGGGCCGTTTCTCGAGGCCTGGTTTCTCCTGTTTCGCGGGCGGCTCTCTTGTTCCTCGGTTGCTACCTTGCTGGTCATCCGCCGACGCCCGGCGAGGAGGGCGACGCGGCGCAAGTCATCCAGGTCTCCTGCTCGTCCCCCGTTTAAGCCAGCGAGGCGGTGCCCAGCGCCCGCGCACCAATGGACAACCGGCCGGCCATGGAAGGAAAAGGAATGCCGGTGGAGGAGGTGGCGGCCGGGCAGGACCGCGGAAATTGGGATGGGAACTTAAGGTTGCTGAACCCTGCATCTCAGCTGCGCAGACACGCTTTCCGTGCCTTCGAGCATGACAAAGCAACACCAGAAGTAGCAGCGGCTGAGCCCCCAAGCCACCGGGAGCTGATAACGTGTGCGTCTCACGAATACCCGAAAGAGATTCCAGCGCCAGAGAAAAACACACTCTCGCTGATGACGCCGACCATCGGAATCTCGCGGAGTGCTCCCCGGTAATGGGATCTGATCACCCATTTTGTGTTTCAGTTACTGGGAGGTACACGATGGCACAGGAGAGCACTTCGCCTCCAAACGGATGGACGGCTGCCTCCTTCAGCCATTGATGCGCATAGCAAGCAACACACGCCATTGCTCGGGCTGCCTGATGCACAGAAACGGATACCGCGAGAACGAAGCTGCTGGGCAGTAGGCACCGTGGCTGGCCGACCGAGCAGACGCCGCCCTCTCCAAAACTAGATTTTCGAAAATCCGTGGAGGGCCAAGATGAATATATATTTTTGGATTTTTAAGTAATAAAAATATATTTTTCTATTATTATAAATACATATTATTGATGTGAAAAATATAAAAGTACATACTCATATCGTTCAGTTTACATTTGACATATTAACTTAGCCTAGTTCTATGATTAATAAAAAAACGTTAGTAAAAAAAAAATGCTGTTAGGGGCAAAAGGAATTTTTCATCTTCAATTTTAATACTGTGATGGCTAATAATGCAAAGAAGGTAAACCTGATGTCGAGAAGTTGAATCCAAATGTAAACTAGAGAAATTGGAAATTTTTATAACCGATAGAGAACCAAAAGTTTTTCGGATGGCACGAGGGCATTTTACCAAAGAAAGTAAAAGGGGCCGAGTACGAACGCGAAAGGCACCCTTCGTCACCAGAACAATCTTCCTCTCAAGGCCAGGAGGGGAAGCGCTCCAAAAATTCCCCAACCCTCTCGGCGCCGCGACGCGTCCTCGTGTGCCCGCCCGCTCGCCCGCCCTTGGCCCCACCGCCATCACCACCGACCACCGCCTTTCTTCCCGCCGCCGCCGCCTCGGCCATGCGCATCCGCCGCTACGCCGCGCGCCTCCTCTCCTCCTCCGCCGCCGCCACCAAACCGGGCTCACCCCCGCCGCAGCCCGCCGCGGCCTGGCTCCACGCCGCCGAAGACGACTGTTGCGCCTTCTGCGACCTCATCCACTCCTCCCAGCAGGTACGCGAATCCTCCCGTCTTCCCCTTCTCTCGTCCCCGCATTATTGTACAGTCTCGCCCTCAAGAAAGTAGTGGTTTTGCTTTGGGTTGCGGGGTTCTAACAGAGTGGTGTCCCGTGGAAATCGCAGGAGTCTCCTGAGGTCGTCAAGTACAAAGGTCACATTGCTGGTCGAGTGCCAGAATCCGAGGTCAAGAGCGGGGAGCACGTCGACCTAGCTGAAGGACTGCCGGCTCCTGAAGGTACACGCGGTTCCACCACTGAAGGGATCATTTTAGTTTGCTTAGGTTATGGTTTTCATTAGATAACATGCCAAATTTGTGGTCTTTTTTTTTTTTGTGTTGCCAACCATTTTCAGCTAAAAATTGCAAGATTGATCATGGACATTCTTTCAATGAAGCTGATGCGGCCCTGGGGGTTACAAATGATGGCTCTGTTGTTAATGAGGCTGTTGTGAAACTGGAGGATGCAAGAGGAGCTGACCTTGTTACCAGAGCTGATGTGAATCCTACGTTTAAGGCTGGACAGCCTGGACCTTTCGACGCTGATGATGGTACTATTGAGCAGAAAGTTAAATGTAGAAGTTCACTTGTGACTGATGCTGTCAAACCAGAATTTATAGGGGAAAATTCTCCCGTGAATGAATTGGCAGCTGAATTAGAAGTTTTAAAGGGTGCACCTCTTTCCAATAAAGTGGATTTCGATCCAGAAGTTACAGAGAGAGCTTCTCTTGAGAATCGAACTGCTACTATGCCAGGGGTAACAGGCATTGAGCCAGATGATGCACATGGGGCTTCTATTATGAATCAATCTGGCATGGAACTGAGAGCTATAAGGGCAGCTTCTGTGGTTAACGAAGCTTCTGCTCAGCCAGAGCTTAAAGAGGGAGTTTCTCTTATAAGCACAACTGCCACTGATGCAGGAGCGACAATTGCTGTGCCAGAAGTTACAAGGACAGGTTCCCTCAGTAATGATGGTGCTATAGGATCAGAAGTTAAATGGGGTGCTTCTCTTGTGCAAGAAGCCGCTGAACGGGAAGCTACAGAAGATGCTGTTGCTAGCCAAGCTGCTTGGGAAACAGAAGATACTGGCGCAGCTTCTTGCAATGCGGATGATGATCCTGCTTTGGATGACCCACGACCTCCTAGTTGTGACACGACAGGTAATGTGCAGGTTAGAAATGCTGGAGAGACTGTTGCCATTGCAACACATTCTTCTCGATGTGCTACAGAAGATGTTTATGGTTCTGCGAGTTCCACAAGCAATAGTCCTGTGGGAGCCAAGGATCTAACTGTTGAGGGAGGAGTGGCACATGATAGATCTCTCACACCCAATGTTTCATATATATTAGATGTAGTGGCTAGAAGCATTGGTAGATCTGGGAGAACAGGTGTCATATGTTATGCTAGGCGAAAAGGTAAAAGGAAGCTGAACCTGCTTGAAGTAAAGACGGAAAATATTGAATTGGATGACGGTGTTATATGTTATCAATTTGATGATGAAGAGACACTGGAGTCAAATGGTCCTTGTGAGAGTGTGACATCCAGAGCTGGATCTGTAGATGTGAAACTTGCTGACATAAAGAGAGAACTTATGGATAATTCAACCACAAAAAAGGTTAAAAAGAGGAAGACAAACAAATTTGAATGTGATATTGATTATTGCCGCATGACATTCAAAACAAAAGCCGAGCTTTCTGTCCACAAGAAAAACATGTGCACAGTGAAATCATGCAGCCGACATTTCAGATCCCACAAGTACCTGAGACGCCATCAGAGTGTTCACAATGATGATATGCCTTATGGATGTCCATGGGAGGGCTGCAGTATGGCTTTCAAATGGTCATGGGATCGGGCTGAACATTTCCAGGTCCATGCTGGGGCGAAACCTTATAAATGCCCGACGCCTGGGTGCAGCAAGATATACAAATTTGTTTCAGACTTCGTCCGGCACACGAGGCGTTGCAAACCTCAGAGGTAAAGCTTGATATTTCAGAACTAGGAGTGTAGTGGAGGTTGTCCTTGCTACTGTGGGTTTTCTGTTTAGCTGGTGGATGGTGGATGATTCACCAGGCTTAATTGTTCTGATAGCTTATAACGGGATAATTTGTTTCTTTGTTGAGAGAAATGCTGCAATCTTCTGTTTAGAAATTTTGAGTTTTTCGAATATCAGTGGACATTTACAAGACTAGTTGATAATATTTGACTTCTGTTCATTACAGTGAGTGATGATCAAGCCTGAGGCTTAGAAGTTAGAAACTGTGACTTGTAAATAAAAAAAGGGCAGCCTGGCGCACTTAGCTCCTGCTTGTGCAGGATCCGGGGAAGGGTCTGACTACTTTGGCATGTAAATATGACAGTATTTTTATGTACTTTTTATGATTTGCTTTGGTCAAATTATTTAGCGTTGCTTTTATTAACTTGGCTTAATGTATCTGCTTCTAAGTGAAAAATAAATAAAGCTAGTTTGTTTTTTTTCATAAATTATTTCTGCTACAATCATCCATATATTCTTAAGTAATGCAATTTCTTTGAATAATATGTTCTGTTGTTTGAATTTTGATTGTGTAATTATGTATTTGAAGCTAAATAATGAGCCACTCGGGCTTCTTTCGGACCTTTGACAAACTTCAATTTGAGCCCATTTTCATGCTGATGTTGCAATGAGAGAGATAATTAGGCCTTATGCTTTGCCTAGAGCTTGAGAGATATTGGGGGATTGAGGAATTCCGGAATTGTTCCTTCATTGATTGGTTGCTTCCTCCAAATAACAGCCATGCTCTGTTTATATGGAGGTAGAGCCAGCCCTAATCCAACCAATTGATCTTATCCCTAAATAACCTAATGTGAGGGCTAAGGAAGCTTGGTGCTAGAGTAACCACGCTGCTACATTTCTCAGGCTGTTACAATTCAAGGCCCGAAGACCAGCCCATAACACCAACCTTGCTCTTGAACATACATCATATTAATCATGACCAATCTTACATCTAGAAAAGTTATAGTTTTGTGCAATTGTTACTAGTAAGCTATATTGTAAAGTAAAAACCTACACTTGCACCTTCTGTGTTAATGAGAATGGACTGCAGTATGGTTTTCAAGTGGACATGGGATCGGTCTGAGCATTCCCAGGCCCATGCTGGGGTGAAGCCTTGTAAATGCACGACTCCTGGGTGCAGCAAGATATGTCTATCTTTTTCAGACTTTTGCAACAATTAGAGGTAAAAGCTTGGTTGCTACATATGAGCTAGGATAATTGTGAAGCTTATGTTTGCCTGCTTGGACTGTATATGTATGTCTTAATTTAATTTATTTGCTGGGAGATCCGCAGCTTATAGCTGTATGGTTCCTTTCTTTATTGACGAACATGCTGAAACTCTTTAGTTTAGGAACTTAGTTTTCTCGAAGGTCCATGTACATTTGCGATATCTAGTTGAATAAGCAGTTCTGCTATTTGTTCGTTGCAGCAAATGATGTATGAAATCCAAGGCAGGAAGTAGCTTATTTATTCTAGTATTCAAAGAGTTTCCTTTACATTCATCCGTATGTTGTTAATTATTAAAGTATCTTTGAATAATCAATTGTTTGGAATGTTGTTTTGTGTTATATGTCATGTAAATGAACTTAGATCATGAGCTATTTAATCTTCTTCTGGATGTGCAACAAATTTGAAGTCATTCCTGATGTGATGTATCGGTATTCATGGTGAGCAATGTAATGTCAATATCATGTACATGTATATTGAAGTGCTTTTGGTCTTTCGAAAAATTTAGTGAGGAATTCTGGTTTACTGATCATCAGATTGAGGGGCTGATTTGAGCTTTTCCTATTGTGGGCTTGATTTGTGACTTGCGCCTGTCGTTAAAGTACAGATGATGATGCTTTTAGTTTATTTTTACTTGTTGGGTTGCTGACCCGAATTAGTCTAATCCTTACTACGCACTTACTATCGAGCGATCAAATATCTTTCTTCACAGAGCATCCTACACTAATCCTGCAGCCAAATACAAATTATATTTGGGACAGGCTACTAAAATCTTGTCTGTACAGAAAAAATAAAATGCAAGACATTTTTGTGCATTGGTAGATTTGAGCTGTACCATAAAAACGAAATCTATGGTGGTTGAAGAGAGGACAGAAGTGGGAGGGAGGATCGCAGCCTAGCAGCGTGTCCCTGTTCCAGTTTCCGCCGATATCACGACGCGGGGATGTTCACGATCGAGCCATTCTCTCCCAAGGGCTTGGTCAGTGCTCGTGCGAAACCAAATTTCTCACCCAGGACGAAGCACGTTGACACCTGGAGACGCTGGAACACAGTTTTCCACTGGCTGCACGAATGCACGTAGACAACTGCCCCTAGAGCACGGGATAGCACCATTTTTCTTCTACGCGGGAAAACACTATCTATATCTGTACTGTCGCCGGACCGATTGCTCCTGCGACCAAAGATCATGCTCTGAACAGGTGTCACAACTCAGCGAAAGGGCCACGGGGATCAAACGAATTCGCATCCGTGTATGAACACGCATCTGTGTGTCTGCACGTCTGTGCGTTGTGAAACATGCCGAATTGGAGTACTTTGGAGCTGCTCGTGTGCACGGACCGCGCCTGGCGCGGATTGTCCGATTGCGAAATCATGAGCTACTGCCAACCACTACCGCTGTCGCGCACCGGCGCCTGGATCGGCATGCCATGCATGTTGACATTTTCGCCCGGTCACGGTCTCCACCGGACCACCGCCGTCGTATCTCGCCGCGCAGGACGGTACGCCCACCCCCGCGCACGGCGTGCCTGGGTGGTGGAGGGCGATGATGTTGCACGAACTGCTGGAGCCGCGTCGACCAGCGCGGCGGCACCGGCAGGTGCGCGGAGTTAACCCGGCGCCGTGAGTCCTGTGACCGACCGGAGCGCGCCCCACGTTCTCGGCCGGCCGGGCGGCCAGACGATGAAACTGCAGGCGTCCGTGCGTGGACCATTCCATCCATCGTGCATTCGTGCTCCCCTCGCGCCACCGCTCCCGTTGTAACGTTCTCCGCGCCCACCGCCAACCGCCTCGCCCCAGACGCCGTGCCGAGCGAAGCGCGCGCCGCGGCGGCCGTGTGCCCGTGCGTGCGTGCCTGGGCGCTCCGGGCTCGGCGAAGCCCGGGTGGCCTTGCGGGTGTCCCCTCTGCTCGCGACAAATCGAGAACCACTCCGTCTGCCGGTGGGCGGCTGCCCCTCACTTCCTTCCTCTGTTCCTCCTGCCGAACGCCGATTGATTGATTCCTCGTCTCGAGTCTCGACTCCGTGCGTGCGTCCGCCTCCCTCCGCCTCCAAAACCCAAACGGCCAAACAGAAGGGCACGCACCTTTCCTCCCGTTTCCCCACGAGACGCGCTCCGCTCCCGCAAGCCGCAACCCAAAAGTCGCTTTTCGGGGGTCTCGTTCGCTAGGGTTCTTTTCTGGCCATGTCGTACCCGCCTGTCCCCGCCTGACTTCGATTCGCTCGCCTGCCATAGCCAGCTTCTGAGGAGTCCCGATCCGACCTGATGGAGGAAGACGAGCAGGCGGGACCGGACCCGGAGAAGGAGGAGGCAGAGGCGGAGCCGCGCCGCTGCGGGAGGCACCCGTCCCAGCTGCTCACAGGCATCTGCTCCTCCTGCCTCATGGAGCGCCTCTCTTCCGTGCGCGACCAGCCCGAGGAAGAGATCGTCGAGGTCGGCGCGGCCGAGGCCTCCGTCTCGGGCGCTGACACGGGGAAGCTGCGGAAGACGCTCATGCTGCTATTCCAGCTTGATGACTCCTGCGGCGGCAGTGGCTTCGCGGGTCCGTTGGAAGGGGTCGACTCACAAGCAGCGGGAATGGGGGCGGAATCTGGAGTTGGAGGAGATAGAGGGGGCAGGCGCAAGAGCGGGTCCTGGCTCAGGTCGATTTTACCGTGGAAGGGGATGCGGCGGAGGAGGAATGGAGGTTCTTCTGTCAAGGAGCCCTCGCCACCGCCACCGCCTCAACTGCGGAGGGAGGAGGCGGTGGATCCGAGCAGTGGTGGCGGCCCCTCCTCCCGCTGCTTTGGCAGCGGGGACAGTGACGGTCGTGGCGCTGACATACAGACGGAGCGGAAGTTAAGCTTCCGGCGCTCCAGCGAGTGGAGGATGGGCCGGGAGCCGAGCAAAAGCTCAGTGGAACCGTCCCGGCACTCGTGGGATGGGACCATGGTGGGCAAGGCCTTCGCGTGCTCCTTTGCTTGCTTAGAGGATCCTCCGGATATGGCAAGGAGGACGAGGCGGAGCAGTGCAGAGGAAATGGTTGGTGAGGCCCGGGAAGGGGTTGCAGAGAGAAGAAATGGGGTCCGGCACTCGGTTGACGAGGGCAACGATGGGCAGCGTATCAGAGGAAGGGGTTGCAGTGACGCCAGTCTGGAAATGGCCGTCTCTGGTGTTGGGAGACGGAGGTCCAACCGATGGAGCAGGGTGTGGGATCGGAGCGTAACAAGTCCGCTTAAGGAATTGGTGAGGAAGGGGGAGTATGTTCTTGAGCGGTCCCTCTCAGAGTCGAGAAAGGATGTCCGGAGAGGTAAAAAGGCAGAGGCAACAGACATCAGTGGTGAAATTCAGCCTGGCTGTAGTAATGGTCATTTTTCGGGCAGAGCAAGCCATGGAGCAACCAGAAGCTCACAAGCTGCATCCGTTGGGGATGTGCAGAATTTCCGCGCGGATTGGCTCAAGAATAAGGAATGCAAGATTGGCAGGAGCAGGAGTGTGCATTATACATCTCCTGGGAACTTGGACAACGGAATGCTGCGATTTTATCTGACTCCAATGAGAAGCTCCAGAACTGCAACCAGAGGGAGGAAGAGAAATTCACGCTTGTTTGGGAGAGGATTTTTTGGTTTCATATGAGTGGCTGAAGTAGAATGTTAGCCCATGCCATGTGTTTTAGAAGATGGCAGCAGCAGAAGCAACATTTCTTTTGTTTCTAAGGATTGGCAACATTGTAAGTCATTCTGCTATATTGTTTCTTGTAGGACAGTGCTAAGCCGAGCTTAGACTTAAGAAACTTCAGAATTAGTTGCAGATTAGCTGCTCTATTCTTTTTAAGCCTTTGATATATTTGAATCTGGACAAAGCTGTGCAGATTAGTACCACAATGTAATTATTTACTTACTCTAGATAATAACATGTATTATTTGTGCTGAGTTCTGAATTTGCTGTCCTCTTTAAAGCTGTATACCGCTCCAGTATGTTGCCTCCTCAGAATCATATATATGTTTATGAACTGTTGAATAAATTTATTAGCCAGCAAGTTCTTTTCACTGCTGTTATATATGGCCAGCATTTAGCCAGTGAAAATAACCACTCATCACAGGCCACATGCTTTACAGTACATGAAAAGTGAATAAAATGCATATTATTCTTCCACTTTATGTTCAAATTTTGTTTCATATATGCTTGTATTTTAAATTACTACTGGTCCATGATGTTTATTT
>BCLG01001527.1:0-15717 GCA_001602295.1 Zoysia matrella | reverse complement strand
TGGGGTAACATGTTGCTGACTGGTTGGCATATGAAAATTCTGAACCCTTACTTTTCTACTTTTGATGACGTCAATAAAACGTGTCCAAGTACCATGTTAATGACATTTTTTGCAGGTTGCTAAGAGTGTTTTTCCATGATTGTGATGATACACTCCGTTCAGCCCCACACATTCTATTTGGTGAAGCATCTTCTGATGTGCATGATCATACCATGCAGTCTTGACCCAACAGTTTTGTTGCAAAGAACTTTTAGAGAAATTCACGCTGCAATATGATGATCTACAATTCCCCAGAGCTATTGAGCCATTAGATAGATACATTTATGAACTTTGGTATCAGAGGAATCTTTTCCATACATCAAGGAAATGGCAAAGCAAATTTTCAGTGTAAAGGCCAAGAGGAGGTTTTTGGGGGTGCTGGCAAAAAAGCTGACTCTGTTGAATTAGACAGGTTGGGCATGAGGAACTCAATTTTACCTATAAAAGAAGATCTGACAGTGCCACTTGGTGCTGGAAGATCAGGTACAAGCAGCACATATAAATTGGTCTCTCTACAAATTTCTAAGTGTGTTTGATGATGTTGAGATTCGCAGCAGCCCAAAATAATGATCAGCTTATCTGCAGATTTGGTTCAGCATAATGCATATCATGACTTGGATTCAACCACATGGTTGGGAATGAAGTAAATTTTATCATGGACAATGTTGAAATATAACTCCGTTTGTAATCGCTCTTGGGATGAGGTGTCCTCTTTTCCTTCAGTGGTAGAAATGCAATTATGAGTTACCATTGCAATGTCTTCCAACTTTGAGGGTGAACATATCGATATACTGTAGATGCCGTCAATAGTTTTTACCAGTTCATTGAGCCTGCCTTCTCTAAATTTCCCTCCTTGAGGGCAATGGGCATGGCATGTGAGGTCTGGTGACCCTCGATGCTTTGTGTATAAATGAGATGACACTGATGCACAGCGAGCACCGCTGTTTCCTCAATGATCTGAAATTTGATTGTAGTTTCAGCTGTGCTGTTTCTTCCTTGAGTAACTTAAACTGTGGTGCAATTTGGCATTATCAGAGAAGTTATCTTCATGAAGCTATACCAGATTTTTCTATTTGACTTGAGTAAAGTTCTGCACGAATGCTGCAACTTTAGTGGATATACAGTACTAGCACTTCTGATGGTCTTGTATTCTGGCACGTAGGCACAAGTGTAAGGAAAGGGCAATGGTATGTTACTGTACATTTTTGTATTTATAAATGTGCCGATGGAAGAAAATTTCTGAAGTCGTGAACTTTTCGTGGCATGGAACTAATTTTGCCAATAAACAAAGTATAGCTAATTCTTATTATTTGCTTGGAAGTCCGGTAAATAAATCATCCAACCGTGTGATTGTGGCCTCCGAGGCTTAATTAAGATGCACACTGTCTTACAAGATGTATTGTTTTGATAAAAGTTGGATGCCATATCTATAGTTTTGTGAAAATTATCAGAACATTATTGAAATATTACAAGCAATTGCTGTGGTACAGCAATTGACTGCATATATCACACTACTTGCAGGGACGCCCCAAATAAATAAGGGAAATATCAAAGTTTACAGCAGAGGAAACATTTTTACTACTTTTCGAAGGTAAGAAAATATCTGCAGCCAGTTACGCCAACTTGGCTATTCCTATTAGCGGCAATTACGCAACAGTTGCACAAGAAAAACGTGGCGGATACTCCACTTCACCGCAAAAGGTTTCGGTTTCCTCTCCATTTGCCTAACAAAGTGCAAATCCGTGTGAGATTTACCGGAGATTGAAATCTAAAAGCGATAGTACAAATCGCTCCTGCTCGGTGTTCGTCTTCCCCTTTTCGTTGTCCCTTTCCTTTGTACTACTCACATCCTGCTCCCCTCCCCCGTACCCATCACCGCAAAAATAAATCCATCAATAATAGAGAGGAGGAGATAGCAACAGAGACGGCTGCTTAATTTCTTCATTTCCGCCTCTTTATCTCCAGGAACCTCTCTCCGGAGGGGAAGGGAGGACCGGAGCGGCAAATCCTTGGTTTTAGCCCAAGATGTCTTCCCCAAGCAAGCGCCGGGAGATGGACCTCATGAAGCTGTAAGAATCCTGGGCTGTTCCTGAGATTTCCGTTTGGGGGTTCAGTAGGCGTTCGCTGATCCGGATTTCTGTACCTGACGTTGACGCTTGCAGGATGATGAGCGACTACAAGGTGGAGATGGTGAACGATGGGATGCAGGAGTTCTTTGTTGAATTCCATGGGCCTAACGAAAGTATGCGCTCTGACGCACCGTGCCGATTTGATTCTGGTTTTTAGGACGATAATTCCGCTGCTTCCGATTTCTGATCTGGGTGAACTTGAGATCGAATCGAAGTTCTGCTTCATCACTGCGGCCTTTAGCTTCCTTCCCGTGATATAACTGAAGAGCAACAATGACCGGATTCCAAATTTAACCTGTTGCTAAGCTGATTTTGCATTTTTTTTTATGTTCGATTCAGTAACCTGATGTCGTCGTTAAGCTTCAATCTTGTTCTATAACTGTAATTTTTGTTGAGCATCTGCACAACCTGATGAACCGTTCACTGAATTTAATAGGCATTTATCAAGGAGGTGTGTGGAAAGTTAGAGTAGAACTGCCAGATGCATATCCTTACAAATCTCCTTCGATTGGATTCATCAACAAGATATATCACCCAAATGTGGATGAAATGTAAGTATTTTGTTATGCACTGGCTTTATTTCTCATTTCAGTCCACAATAACATTCTAGTTCCTGCACACTCTTGGTTCAATGCAAATGTAGGTCTGGTTCAGTCTGTTTGGACGTCATCAACCAGACATGGAGCCCAATGTTTGGTAAAGTACACCTTTACCCTCATGAATAGCATGACAGCAAGCTAATTTTTCGCTGCAGCATGATCTGCACAAGTAGGGCTTCATTCTATGCACTTTGTTGCAAGAGTGTCAGTTGAACCTGTATGTGATGTGTTGCAGATCTTGTCAATGTATTTGAGGTCTTCCTTCCACAACTTCTGTTATATCCAAACCCTTCTGATCCATTAAATGGAGATGCTGCTGCCCTGATGATGCGTGATCGTCCTGCTTATGAACAAAAAGTGAAAGGTAGTCAAGTTATGTATTTTTTGTTTATTGTGACCTATATTGCAACAAGCTTGGAGAGTACCTAAGATCAATGTTTGCATTGATTACTGGGATGCTGTCTTGTAATTCTTTGCATTTTGGCATTTTGCACTACCTTTTGAACTAGTTGTAGAGTGGGACTGTGGGAGACAATTCATCTCCTATGTATATGTGGCAGTCTAGCTATATTTCAAACCCACCTTAAGTAAATGTTCAAGACCACTTTCAGACAGGCTTCAGGTAATGCCTTCCAGGAGAGTTGGTTTACTATAGTTAGTCTGATGTGTTTTCACCTTTTTCAACATTTAGTTGAACGTAGATAAGTTAATTTATCTGTTACATTCTAATACAATTCTTGACTAGAGCAGTTTGTTGATCAAGGTTCTGTTTGATACTGCTGAAAACATGTGCATATGGTCTGAGTGGATTAGGATTTGTAGGTTCATAGAATTGTTTAGTTTCATGTGTGATCAAATTCCAATGCTAGGATGAGATGGCACATGGTCTGCACATGATGGCATGCTTATTCTTGATGTGACCATGTGAGTCTGTGACGATGCAAATTCTGATCCTGGAAATCTTTGATATTCTCTTGTAAAATACAAAAATCTTCCAGAAGGAATTCTGTGGTCAGGAAATTCCATTGACTTGCTACCATGTATGATGTGTTTTGCTGTTCACATCTTAATTCCTTTGCTGAGTCAGTGACTTATTTTAAAGCTCTAGGTGTTCTTCTTTACTAGAATATACGTCCTATGAGTCATTTGTTGAATCTAATGTTGCACTGGCTCCTTTCGATGTGTTCCGAACCAGTTTTGTGTTTATTGAGTTGTGCACAACTCCTCAGTGCTTGAGACTTTGAGAGCTGAGTTTTCCTTTCTCATGCTTCTACAGAATACTGCGAAAAATATGCCAAACCAGAAGATGCTGGTGTTGTTCCTGAGGACAAGTCCAGCGACGAAGAACTGAGTGATGAAGAAGAGGATAACTCCGGTGATGAGGAGATAATGGGCAAACCAGATCCATAGTCAAGTTGATGAACCTTGTCGTCAGGCTAATCTGTGCACTGAACGTTTGTTGCAGCAGCTGCAATGAAACAGGCTCTGAACGGTTCCGTGCAGTCTGAATGTCATGTAAATAAACTGCAGTTTCAGAATCTCTTATGTTGTTTTCATTCTTACTGTACTGATTGGATTTGCAGCAATATGTTCCCCAAGTGACATGATTGTAGATTTCTGCATTCAGATTCTCCAAAATCTGTGAATTCTGTTTATTGCTTACTAGCAAAATTGTGTTTTAAGAGTAAGATATCTGCAAAATTGGTTTAAAAGCAACATCCCCATTAGTAAATCACATGTTTTTTTAGACAGTAGACAGTTCAATTTAGAGTGGCACTACTTGACATTCACTCGTCGAAACGGGAGATGGAAGTTGCTTGGTGCTGGCGATTTGCTTCGGTTGGGAGCGAAGCCTGTGTCGAGGATGCTCGGGAAACTGGAGAATGTGTGATGTTATTTTCAGTTTTCTCAGAGTGTGTTCTGCAGAACCTCGGAGATGTACTGTGTTACGCTTTTAATATAATTCCCCTTCGAAAAAAAATCCGTGTAGACTGTAAAGTTCATAAGTTAAATATGCAATATCATCGTTCCCAGTTCAGCGACTTTTGGCCACATGAAACATGAATCGCACTGATTTGTTTACCTCCGATATACGCGGATCGAATGGATATGATTGAAGTGGTTTGCGCCATAACTCGTCAGTCACGCGCAATAGTGGTCTGGTTAGCCACGCTTAAGCCGTTGGGTGCCGCAAGCCATCGGTCACATCGACATGGCGGGTGTGGCATGCCGAGTGACGCTCGCCGTCGCTGTCCTCCTGTGCACGGCCGCGGGTGCGGCGCTGGGGGCGAAGCGGGTGTCGATCCCGGACGACCTGCGCGACGTGGTGGACGACGAGGAGGACGACGACTGGCGCCATTGGGGCGCGGCGGGTGGCCCTCGCGACGACCGCCCACCGCCGGACTTCTCGCGGATGGATCCGGCAACCGTCCAGGCTGAGCTTCTCCGCGCCCACACGGGGCCATCGTTCGGCTTCGTCAAGCTCCGTCCCGGCGTCCGTCGCTCCCAGGTGCGGATCCTGCGATCGCCTTTCCATTGGCGCGTTGTAATTGCCGGTTCTCGTTCGTTTGCCCAAAATTCTGAACTTGTTTCAGGAAGATGTGATGGGGATCGCCACGAGGTGGAGCAATGTGCTGCGCACCGGATCAGTGGAGACCAAGTTTGTCGCCGTTGACTTTGGAACGCTCATGTTCACGATGGAGAGAGGGCGAGACGTTCTTGAGGTGCGTTCTTTCGCTTCCCCTGTTCCCATGGCTTGGCCATTTTCTGCCGCTTGTACAATGCTGGTCTTCATCTGAACAGTTAAGACCAACGGTTAAATGTTGATGAAAAGGCGAGGAATGTATTTTCGACACTTGGATTCCGTAGGGGCCAACACGCTTCAAACTCCCTTCAAATGGATTGCAATTAGTTTTCCCTGAAATTTGTGTTAGATACATTTCAAAGCCAATTCTTTGTTTTCATATCATTTCATCAAAATGTTTTGTTTATGAGCAACCTGAGGGATATGGTTCATTAGTGTGTACTGCGGATCATGAGCTAGCTAAATGGCCATGCTAATCTATGCTAAAGGAAATAACTTATCACATGATTCAATTGTACTTTAGACTTAACCCTATGATAGCTCGATAGTATAGACTAAGCGAGGATGAGTAACTGACATGATTTATGGTGTAGTATGATTAGAGCTTCACAGAACTAGTTGTACTTGTTAAGCTATAAAATCATTTCCCAACTGCAAGATGTGAATTTAAGTGTTGGGAAACATTATCTCATTCACAGATAGCTTGGGATTTCCCCTTCCATTTCCTGATTTGAATTTCTTTTCTTTTTCCAGCTGAAAGAGTTTATCTTGAGCCAGAAGGAGGCCTACGAGTTTAAGATTGGCGATCAAATTTTCCGCAGACTTGGAGACCCGCCCCTGGACCAAGCTATCGATAAGCTACAGAAAGAGAAGCAGGATAAATCCAAAGAGGAGCTTTAGATTTCATCTTCTAATTTGTAGTTCATGTCCTTTAGCGGGGTTCCCTGGATTAGCTGTTGATTTGTAGATTCTTTCAGTACTCCTTATAGATTTGCTTGAGTGCCTTTATAGTTACTAATAACACAACCGTACATGATAAAATACCAGATAGGAGTACATTGTTGGTATGCTCTGTGGAATAATTGAGCTTTGTGGTCAGACATGTCTTTTTGTCCCCTATACTTTTAAAAATGGTGAGAATGAGTTTGTTTCTCAGTTCTTCTGTTTCTTCTGGCGTTCCAACACTTTTTATCAAATCTGATCTGTAAATGCTACTCCATTCTCATACCGATTTAGTTTAAATAGAGTGCTTCATAAAAAATTAAATTTGTGATCATTTTGAATTGGGTGGATTGCTTTGTTTGCACGAGAATAGAAAGTTTTTCAGCCTTGAAGAAGCAGCTTCAGTGCCTTTCGGTCGTCCAGATTTCTAGCCAACTCCTCATCCGTAGACAGAGTGTGGTACAATCCTCATCACTGAACTCCGCCGGCCACATGATGGAAGTGTTGCTTGGCTTTCTGTCGGAATCGTCGACGAACCGGGACGTCATTGCCCGTCAGCGAAGTGTAGTAGCGTTGCGACCACCACCAGACAGCGACGCCACTGCCTGTCCGACGCGGTGTTTCTTCTGCAAGCAGACCACCGCGTTGCTGTTTCTGTTGCAGTTGCAGGCCCACGAGGAGAGGCTTGGGATTTCTGCGACCTCTCCGAACACTTCACAGCGCTACATTTCTTGAGGCAGAAGCAGGGAGCTACTAGCCTACTACTAGATCCTACTAGGTGAGAATGAGATACCTTTTCAGCAAATTTATCCTGGATCGCAAGATCCGAACGACTTCGAATGGCGTGTGCACATCCTCCACATCCGAAAGGGAGAGCAGCGAGATACTACTGCCTCGCTGGTGCACGAACACAAGGCACACGACGCCGAATCTTTACAGACCAGAAAACGGCACCGTCTGCAGTGCAGCAACAGCGCGGCCGGCCACGAACCCGAGCGTGACGCCGCGCCGGTGGCGTTCGCAGCTGGCGAAACGCTCGGGCAGACGCAACGCAACGCGATCCCCGCGCCCGGATTCGCGCCTCGGCTCGGCCCAACCCAGTGACGCGCGCTCATGTCGCGCTCCCGGCTCGCCACGCCACGCCACGCCACGCTGGCAGAGCGCGCGCGCGCGACCACCTGCGGCCGACGACGCGACGCCGCCGCGAACAAGCAACTGAGGCTGGTGAGGACCCCACCGTCACTCGCCAGTGGCCACGTCGGCGGTACCGGGCGTCCATCGGCCTCCGATCCGACGGCTCCCGGACGAGGCGAGAGTTCTAGGACGTGCGCGTGTAATCTGGAAATGGCGGCTGTGGTCTCCCGTTGAGTGCTCGCCAACCCGTTGTGCTTCCTTCCAAGCTTCCGCCAAATCGGAGGCAAAGCTGGAGGAGGAGATAGACTTGTCGTCGCGCCCACGGCCGGGTTCGCCACGAGATATCTCTCGCACCGAGGCCGGCCAGGCTTTATAAGCTTCTTCCCTCCACCCCAGCTGAGGCTCTCGTTCACTTGCTCGTTCGTTTGCCCGGAACGAGCGAAGCCTCACAGCTGCATTATTTCGTTGCTCATCGCCGTCCGGTCCGTCGTGGAAGCGAGAGCTTCCTGTCGTCCCCGTCGCCGGCGTAACAGATTGACTCATTGGACGTCGTGCCAGTTTGCGGATCGATCGATGGGCGTCGCGTTCGGATGCTTCGGAGGCTGCACGCGGCACGACGGCCAGCAAGGTACGCGTATTTCGAGCTTTGCATTCTTGAACTTAATTCGAGTAACACGATCGCGTTGTCGTCTCTAAACATCGATCGTGGCTTGATGAATCTCGAACCCATGTTTCGTCCTTGCATCGCGTGCCTTGAGTGGCCAAAGCGCGGGAAGATTTGTGTGTGAGTCAGCCGGTAGTTTGGTGGCGGTTGCGTCCGCGCGTTCATACGTGAAGCAGCACGGCAAGAACAGCCGCACTACACCCGTCTAAGCATCACGTTGTCGCTTCACGTTTACACATAACGAAACACGATCTTACGTCAATCATTGTTCCAGTACATTGCTAAGCTGAAGCAACCACCAAACTGCTCAGATAGATCGGCTTCTGGAGAACTTATTCCTGTTTCCTATCCTCGGAATGCTGCAGTGCACGACCCGAGCAAGACCGTGATGATGACGCCGTCCTCGAGCTTCGACTTCCGGGAGGAGTACACCAGCGCGTTCCGCACCGAGTCCTACAACGACTTCTGGGCGCGCGTCCTCGACGTCACCCTCGCGCACGGCGCCGGGCTGGTGCCGCGCGGAGGCACGGCGTCCAACCGCCTGTCCTCCTACCGCCTCTTCGCCGAGCACCTCCTCGAGCCGGACCAGCGCGCGGTCCGCGCGGCGCTGGCCTCCGCGCGCAAGGGCCGGATCAGGCCCGACGTCGGCGGCCTCCTCGCCGCCTACTACAACGAGACGGCAAGCGCCTCCTTCCTCTGCAGCCACCTGCTCAAGGACATCGAGCAGATCCGCGTCCGCTACCGCCCGCTCAAGAACACGCTCCGCAAGCTCGCTCGGGACGTCGGGGTGTCCAACCTCGCCGACGTCTCGGCAGCCCTCGGCCAGCCGTTCACCGCGCTGGCCGTGTCGCAGGGCAAGCTCCGGCAGGTGCAGGTGAGCTCCGCGGACCTGCTTAAAAGCCTCGATACAAGCAGGAAGAAAGCGCGCCTCCGGATCAGGAACCTCGGCCGGCTCAGGCAAGCTCTTTCGATCTCGTTCGTCGCGGTCGTCGCCGTCGCCGCCGTCATCGGAGCATGCATAGGCGTCCACATCCTGGCCGCGTTCGCTGCTTTTCTGCTGATTACACGGTCTTGGACAAGCCTGTTCTCAGACCGGACGGTGCGGCGAGCTCTGGTGCAGCTGGAGGCCGCGGCCAAGGGCACGTACATCCTGAACCGGGACATGGACACCATAAGCCGCCTCGTGGCGCGGGTGCGCGACGAGGGGGAGCACATGCTCGCGCTGCTTCAGCTGTGCGTGGACCACCGTGCCTCCGCCGGAGAGAAAGGGAGGCTGGTGCAGGAGGTGTTGAAGCAGCTGTGCAAGAACGAGGAGAACTTCAGGCAACAGCTGGACGAGCTGGAGGAACACCTCTTCCTCTGCTTCATGACCATGAATAAGGCCAGAGGCATGGTCATGAAATTCATTACTGCTGCAGGGCAGAACTCAGGTTGATTAGGGTGAAGAATTTGGACTCGATCATAGGACAAACTTTAGCCTTTGTACATACTTGTTTCCTTTCACAAAAAAAAAAGATAGATGCAATTTTTTTTTATATATTTTCTACATACACAGTGCTTTTGCAGCCTGATACAGGGTTTTACTAACTTGCAAATGTGGAATTCTAGTACTATGAAACTGAGAGTATTGGAACAATTTTTCAAGAGCTAAGAGCACAAATGATTGCACTGATGTTTTATTCGTTCAGTATGTATTTACAGAGGAAACGATTCAATGCAAATGGCCCTGGTTGGCAGTCATCTACTTTGATAAGCTTATACAATCAAGTCTTTTATACAAGCACACACAAACACCACAATCAAAATGAACTAACATCTGATTTAGCAGAAAGTCATATAAAAAAGGTGAAATTCTTCAGGCCTCTTCCTCTCTACTTGCCAATATTTGAGGGCGGCCAGATGATGTGGGATTGTGGGTAGTTCCAGCCTCCCACTAACTAGGCCAAAAGGAATCTGCAAATCAACACGAATAATCAAGTATGTTATGCTGCATACTTGGCATTCAGTATTGTCTTGCTCTGATGGACTTCTCAACAAATTGTGGCAGCTTGTAGCACTTCGCCCCTCCCAAATTTGGCTCCTAGCTCTGCCGCTGCAGTGCTGGACGACTCAAACTGTGGCAGCTTGCAGTAAAGAAAGATGTATCATTCAGTATCGTCTTGGTCTGATGTTTATTGTTTCCTTGACAAATGATTTGTTTAACGTGCATTTGGAAGGAATTCTCTGGAAACCCTGCACACGTATACTGATTCCTACAGAAACCGATTTGACAAAACCTGGAGACGACAAAAATTACGGTTCAAACAACTTGGCAACGCGCTAATGAACGAGAGTATCTGCAACGACAGCACCATCTTGTCCCTTCTGTCGTCGTCCGCGGCAACGAAGAAGACGACGGACGCCAGGAGAAGCGTACGCGGTCGACCGCGGGCGGCAGAAGCCAAACCGGATCATCTCGTCGCCGAACGACTGCATCATCTCCTCAAAAAGTTTTGTTTGCGCGTCGTCCCGGGCGACGGAACCGTGCACGGGTTGCCGATTTCGCCTGCCGATTCGGCGAGCCACGACGCGGCCTGCCATTGCTGGGTTGCTCGCGCACGAGACCGCGACACTTTTGGCGCGGTTTCAGCCGCAACAATCATCCGTTGGGTTATCCATTGACGTATACCACGCTGCTCGAGCTGATTTGGTGTGGTGCTCGTCCTGTCTATACTCCAAAATCGTGTCTTCTGTCGGGTCGTGGACGCTCGTCCTGTCTGTCCATACTCCTGTTGTTTTCAGCCCCCCTTTGCTTAGGATCGTATCAACACAACCACCAATCGAGACTGGATGCAGCTCGCGAGCCAAATCCGCCATTAATGGCTACGGCGATGTGGATGGATAGCGCGTTGAAATCGGGGCATCCATATTCGCGCAGTGATCCCTATCCACTCGCCGTTTCTTGCTTAAACCGCTTTTGGCAAGTGGAAAATACGAGGTGTGTTTAGGATTGATAAACGAATAAGGCCTCTTTTGGATTGGATTGAAGGGAAAAAAATTATTTTTGCGTTTTTTTTAACAAAATTGAACTGATTCTTATGAAATTTTTACACAATTTCTACGAAAATCATGCATTTCAAAAAGAGCCCTAATTCTTCTTTCTCCTATGTTGCCGCTGTTGCACACAAGGTTAAAAAAACCATGTCATTCACCGGACTTTCACCGTGTCACCGCGTGCGAGGCCGTCGTCCGGTAATACGATGCGAACAGCAGGATACCATTTAGTCGCGGCACGGAGTTTAACCTGCAGCAAGCAGGGAAAATTCGACCTGTTCAAACATGCCCCAGTTGACAATTGTTCTGCGGCGATGGTGCGCTGCGCCGTCCCCTAGCCGAACAGCTTCGACAAGAAACTTTGGGAGGCGTAGCCGGCGCACGACCATGTTCGTCGAGAACCCCAGTGATGAAAACGTGAGTACTGCTCACTACTCTGTGCGGTACCAGTAATTCAAAGGAACATAGTCAAGCCGAAAAGAAAGAAAAACATGCGCACCAGCCATTTTTGTCAATGCGGCTGTTACAGGCCAAAATGCTTAGCGTTCGAGGACGGCAAGTCAGCAGGAGAGACAATCACAAGCACTAATGACCAGCCGACGTACGTACGTATGTCACTCAAGTGCCGTGCCAACTGATCACTGGGGCATGTATCAAGTACATGTATGTACACCAGGGAACAAGAGTAGGTGTTTTGTCGATGACAAAGGGTTTGTGGCACAATCATACATACGGTCCCAAATCCAAACCGTAGCATTCGCGTATATCGCACGATACAGTGATGGAGATAGGCTACGATTCGGAAGGGATGGATGCAGCGACTTGTTGGTGAAGGGATAGCGAGTGTGTCCGTGTGAACGGGAACGAAGATTTCTCAGCTGCCGTCGAGATCAGGAGCTTGAATTCGAGCTTGACGCTCGGTTGTGCCGTGGCTAGCTAGGCGACTTGTGAACATGATCAATGCGCGCGGGGGCAACATCCCCTCCGATCTTATCAGCGTGCGTACAACTACTGCGAGTCCTCGGAGCTCAAACCATCCAAATACGTCGTCGCGTAGTTGGCCGGATTCTTTTCTGCTTCTGGTAGCATACCAAATCGACTAGTTTTTTATACTACTCCGTAGTATTCATTAATTTCATTACGGAATGATCCGAAAATTCACAGTACTTCATCACATTCCAGGTCGTTGTCACGATCGTACCTGCTGGAATCATAGATACTACACATGCCGCAAGCTTTCTCAAGACACTGTACTGAAACGTATACGTCGAACGAGCAGTCAACACACATGGAACTCGACAGTAGTTAATACTCGGACATGACCATACTACCAACAATTACGAAGACACATTGTACTGACAGGTCTTCTCCGAGCCCGTACGTCCAATATCTAATCCGATCCGATCCTTCTTCCGATGCCGAGTTATCACGTGAGCTTGACGACGACAAAAGAGCAGCGGCTTAATTACAATGTAGCACCCCCGGCCAATGGGATTAGGGTGAAACGGCCCATACATCCGCACGCTGAGTCAGTGCCCCGTTGGATTTGTTCAGTTGAGCAGTGTTATCTTGCACCAAATTTTTTCGGACTGGGGAACATCCCATTTCCATTATGTGACATAAGGGAAACAAAGTCTTGTTACAAGCCAGCGGCCCGAAATACTCTGGGAATTATAGACCATATAGTCCAGAGCCTAATAAGAGCCTACTAGATCCGTCTCTGCTTGTCAGCTAAGTAAACCATGCGCGTTTTAAGCCTCAATGAGCTCGACTACCCGAGTGATGACTCTTTTCTACCCCCGGCCACGCCACGCGCAGCATACGTGAACCGCGAACGACGGCCGACGCGGACCGACGGCGACGAGCCAACCGTCTCCTTCCACGGCGACAGGGATCGGATTCGTACACCAGCTTTGTTTGTTCACAGGGCGGGGAGGCTTCCGTTCCCGCGCTGCGCCGTCGCTGTCAAGCTAGCAGGGCCATAGACCATACCTAGATCGCGTCTCGGCGCCGAGAAAAGACGCTGGCAAAACAAAAGCGCGGTGAGCCTCTTGTCGCCGCACACGTCGCCCAGGCCCCAGATTATTTAAGCCCTCTCCCCCGGCCGCCGGCCGCCTCACTTCTCCAAACCACCGATCGAGCAGGCGTCACCCGTCGGCCAGATTATATAAGCCTGCCTGCCCGCCTCCTCGCCAAGAACTGGCCGGTGGCGAACGACAGACGGGTCGAGTGAGCACGTCCAGCCACCAGACCACCAAGCCTTCGATTATATAAGCCTGCCTGCCCGCCTCCTCGCCAAGAACTGGCCGGTGGCGAACGACAGACGGGTCGAGTGAGCACGTCCAGCCACCAGACCACCAAGCCTTCGATTATATAAGCCTGCCTGCCCGCCTCCTCGCCAAGAACTGGCCGGTGGCGAACGACAGACGGGTCGAGTGAGCACGTCCAGCCACCAGACCACCGCGCCGAAGGCTTGGTGGTGTCGAGGCCGAAAGCGGTACCGTGTTCTCCTGGTTGAGAATTATTTGGAGGATTCAGAAGTGCGCGCGCCGCAACGAGCCGCCGGCCGGCCCGTCCGCCCTCGCTCAAGCAGGGCATCGTGTAAGTCCTCTTTTATCAGTTTTCTAAAAGTGCTCGGCTTTCTTGTTGGTTCTTGCTTTGCTTTCGTGCGAGTCCACATGATGTGGCCCGTTCGTGGTGTGCTTGCCGACGATTCCGCGCGTAAGAGTTATCAGCGAGCGCGGCGACGCCATTTGCAGCAGCGGTATCTTGAGATCGCCTGCTGCTTCCATCACATACGCGTGCGCGTAGCCATTGGTGAGGACGGAGGAGAGCCGCGACACCAACGAGGCCCTGGTTTGCAGGGTGCTCTGTCTCGCCACATCAGGCAACATCTGAGGGAGTATTGCATGCTCTATCCCTGTAAATGGCAGCAAAAGACACACACATATATCAGCCTTTTTTTTATGAAACAGGAGGGGGAAACTCCCCCTGATGATTTATTAACTTCTAAAAATACAAAAGAATAGGTTAAGCCAAAAACAAAAATCCAAAATGTAAGCCTCTTCAGGGACTACGAATCCCGACTGTTGATTGCGTTTTCTGAAAAGATCACGTACAAGTGCATTTATCCGCCGAAAAATCTTGATTGATAGCTACCGCCTAGTTTGTCGCTTAACCGGACGCGTTTCTTGGATACGAAGATACAGGCAGCATCATTCAGCTGGCCGCCGCGCGTGTCCCACACTCTCACGCGTAAAACCCCAAATGAATGACATCAAAATCACGTCCCGTCGCCGATCGTGGGCTCGTGGCCCGCCACGAATCGATATGTTCATCGAGGAGCATGGAGCGGACATTTGCTAGCTCTACCCGAGGCCATCGAATAATCTTTTTAATTTGATTATGATAATAAAAATGTTAAATAATTTCTAGTATATATACAATATTATAAAAGTTTATTTCATGACAAATTTAATAATATAATTTATATAGGATAACAATTTCAATTCTTTATTATTAATAATTAAATAAAAATTTATTTAATTTTAACTAAATTTAAAAATATTTATATTTTGAAACAGAGAAAATAGATCACAAACATAATTCCATATAAAAAAACATGAGCGCGTGCACATAGTAAAGTGCAATACTAGGAGTAGGAGCCCCACCTGTGGGACCCGTCCAAAATCACCTCATCCCGTGAAAGCTGAGGCACTGCTCGGTGCGACGGTGACAGACCACGCGCACGGCGCAATGGCGCCCTATTTAGCCGCCCCCAGTTCACCGCTCCTTTTATTCCCATCTCGTCTTCCTTCCTGGCAGCAGCTTCCACTCCCACTACCTCTTCTTCCTCGCTAGCTCTTGCCACAGGTTGTGGAAGTGTGGAGTACTCGGTCTCCACGCCCCTACTCGAAGGTGAGCATTTCCTGCGCCCATTCAGTTTCTCCGATCATGCCAATAACTTACCGCTGAAATTACTAGTGCTTGCCAAGTTGGCAATAGAGAGTGAATAGATTTGATTTGGATCTTTCCCCCATGATAGTCTTGGATCTAATCCACGGAAGTAGAGAAATTTTATAATCTAAACCAGGTATAGGCAAAGTCCTGTCTGGGCATGCAGGGTTTACCAGCGGGCTTATTCTAGTAGAAGCACCTGACCAAATCGTGGAAAGTTTCTTTATTTAGAAGAGCTGTATAAAGGCTTTGCATTGATGGGGATTTCAATTGTTGCAGGATACACCGTGAGTAGGCGTGGTGGTGCTTGATTGTTACCGATATGTGTCTCCCGTTTCGTGCCGTTTGGACACCGTTTCTTGCTAATTCGTTTTAGTTATCAAGAAATATTTTTTCACAGAGGATTTTTCGTCTTTGCACATCTCTTGGCTTTGTTCTTTTTTTTCCTTTTTGATGTAATATTACCCTTTAGCATTTTGGTTGATGTGCAGTGTTTTTTGTTGGTTTAATTTTGCAGGATCTTGAGTTAAGTTGGGCATGAAGTTGTTTCATCCCAACAGGATCCTTCTCGTGAACCTAGTCTGACCGGGCCTTGGTATTTGGGGGTTGTTCTGTACACTCTGTGAGTTGTGACAG
>BCLG01001526.1:96660-109534 GCA_001602295.1 Zoysia matrella | reverse complement strand
GTAGAGCACAGAGACCAACGGGGGAGAGAGTCGAGCAGGGAGACCGACGTCTCCACTGGAGAGAATCACGGGTGGGATTGGATAGATCACAGGACCATACGGCTCTGATACCAATTGTTAGGCGCAACACTCGCATTGTGTTGGATGACACTCAGTGTTGAGGGTAACTCTCAACATGTTTCTTACTCACTACAATGCCTTGACCAACCTAAGGGGTTGGGGATACATATATATAGGTTTGGTGGGCAGCCAAGCATATGCTAAGATGCTAGTCTAAGATGCTAAAGCATAAAGCTGAAAAGCTAGTCTAAGATGCTAAAGCGAAAAGCTGAAAAGCTAGTCTAAGATGCTAAAGCGAAAAGCGTAAAGCATAAAGCATAAAGCATAAAGCGCCTGCACTAGACTTATTCCATCAATACATACGTCTTCATCCATACTCTAATCTATATCCTTTCTTCATGTTAGTTTCCAGTGATAAGTGATGATGATTACTTACATTTCTTCATGATTTAATGAATAAGATTATGTGATTGTTGCAGTGGTTTGCTATAACACGACGGCATGCTTTACTGATCCTGGCAGACAACCTTTACTACAACAAGTTCAAACTATATTGCAAGGTATGTCTCTCTCTATGTTTTTTTTTTTCTTTCTTCGAATGAATCCAGAATTCAGGTACCCTGTTGCCTATACATACACTGATTTTTTTTTATAACTGCAAAATGAGGTTAATAACAGAGCTACGCCTTTTTTAGATTAGATCTGTAACGTGGAACGTTATTAATGGAACTGTGTTCCAGATCAGTAAGTATTTAGCTAACCTATGTTTTTTTTTTTTTGGTTTGCAGCCAGCAGAGGGACGCAACTGTATTGCTGATGAACACTATTTGCCAACCCTCTTCAACGTCAGTGAAATCTTTTTGATTGATACTTACCTCTTCTTTTCCTCCTAGTCACATGATTTTCTCTTGTAATATGGTTGCATGTTAATCTTCAGATGGTAAATCCTGGTGGAATAGCTAATTGGTCAGTGACTCATGTTGATTGGTCTGAGGGAAAATGGCATCCAAGGTCTTATAGAGCTGCTGATGTTACCTATGAACTCTTAAAGAACATAACGGTATGCTTTCAATGTTCTAAACAGGAAAACATATTTCCACTCGGCCTTTCTTTGTTCCGTACTGATTTTACTTCCTTCACTTTGTGCAGTCGGTAAATGAGTATCTCCACGTTACAAGTGATGCTAAGGTAATCATAGCAGTACCTTCTAATCTCCTAAGCACAACATAGGAATTTGCAACTATTAGGACTTGGATAGTTACTATGGAACTGTAGTTATTAAGGATACCTGAAAATATTTTGTCTTTCATGAGTCATGCATTTAATGAATAAAACTTGGCCCGAGTTTTGGGTAGTCAAGTTAGGTCACATATGGGTTGTTTGAAATAAATGCACTGTAAAGATCATTCCTCTCAAATAATTCAACTTTTTTTTCAGGTTGGAGATATAGTGTTATAGCATTTACACAAAATCTTGATGTATTCCCTTAAAATTTCTATTGCAGAAAGTTGTGACGATGACCCCATGTATGTGGAATGGAGCAAAAAGACCGTGCTACCTTTTTGCTAGAAAATTTTACCCAGAAGCTCAGAACAAACTATTGAAGCTGTTCTCCAGTTACACGTCTGCTTGAGTTCTGCATATGATTCTTTGCTTTTAGCCCAGGATTCTCCTGGGACTTTTTTTTTCCCTGTTTCATGTAAATTGTGAAATTGATACTAGCTGCTTAACACAGATCCAGGGTCAGGGACAGTACGGCTGCAGCATTGGTGACATGTCCCTGGGTAGGGCTGAGGTGCTTTCTATTTAGCATTGACAGAGCCCTCGTATCTTTCTATTAGCTCTTCACCTTCCTTTCTCATCTTAGATTCATAGATCTCATTTCCTGAGTAGCAGGGTTTTGTCAATTCGAACTGGTATTATATGATCCATTCTTTTGTAGACATGAAAAATATTATGAAATGATGAGTACCACCTTAATAGTTCAGCCTGATCTTCTTGTGATTTTTTTCACTTGCTATAATTATGTAGCACGAACAATATAGTTAGACACTAATCATGTCAAACTCCAAAATTTGGATATTGCTAAAGAAACATTATTATACACCTTAATCCAGCACGAAAACTCAAGCTATACAGGTGCTGCTCTACTCAAGTTAGAATGATAAGAATGAAATGAGCTGTTTCATAGAATGCTTGAGTTGCCAAGTTTTTGAGGAGCAGACATTGCTACAAGGTCACTGAAAGGATCCCCAAAAGGATTTGAAGGCGCGTAATACTGTTGCTGCTGGAAGTGGTATGGCGGATTCGGCTGCGGCATCGTCATCAGTTGGTGCTGATGCACCTGAAAACACTGTTGTTGTGGCTGGAAATACTGCTGCTGTTGCTGCTGAGCCATCATCGCTAACTGAACGTTTGAGAGTGGCGCGAAGCTGCTGGACATGGCGAACGGATCACCGGCGATGAAAGGGTTGGCTGCTCCTCCAAGGCTACCGGTGTACGTCGCGCTGGCGATCTGCTGCCTCCTCGCCTCGTCTTCGTAGAGGCTGTCGAGTAACAGCTTGTCGAATCCTCCAGCCTGTTGATCCCACGCAAACATAATGCTATTAATGTGATTTAGTTCCTTTTTTTTTCTTTTTGAAGGAATGCGATTTAGTTCTTTATCTCTCTGAGTTTCCGTCATGACTTCGATATCTGAAAAGCAGCTTATATATGGAGTAAGGATATTGTGCTTACAAATTTGGTGTCAACTGCTTGGCTTGTATGGGTGCTTGGAGCAGTGACAAGAGCCAGCTCCCACCCAGATGCGTTGCCATCAAACGGTGCATAAGATGTTGAGGCCTTGTGGTCACCTACATGCAATGGTATCATACTTTCAGTCATTTCCTTCTCATAACGTCAATAGCAGAAACACTATTCGGTGTGTCGACAACAATAGAGATCTAGTACACCTGGTCCGACAATGGCAAGTGCCAATGCATTGCTTTCTTCGAGCTCTGCAACCAAAGGATTCACCTCTTCATCCAAGTTCTGGATGGCAGAACAAGCCCAAGAACATCAAGCCACAGGATTCGGGTAACAGACAGGTTAAGCAGAAGGGGACCAGGTAAAAGCCTGGAGCTTACCAGTAGATCTCCAGTTGTTTCTTGCGGCTGGGGTGCTGATTCAGGCTCAGGTTGAGGTTCTGGTTCTTGTTCAGGCTCTGCTGGCTCATCACTTTCCTCTTCCTCTGGCTCTTCGGGCTCCTTTGAATCTTGGGGGTTATAGGTCAGTAGCTGCCTCTCCTCACTCTCCTGGCTTGGCAACACCAGGAGTTACTCCAAAAAGAATAGTAAACCAAAACTTCTATTTCTTTCCCAAAAGAGCTGCACTCACCACACTCTTAATTGAGGGACGGGGTGCTTCTCTGATGTACTCTTCCATTGTTACTAGGAATGATGGGGGAGGCTGCAACGAGTCGTGATTAACGCGCGTTATAACTCCATATATGATCGCTGGAGTTGCCAATTTTTTTACCGAGTTTTTAAGTGCTATTAAGCATCGTGACAGCTGATGTACAGACAAAGTAAGTGCTCCCTCCGTTCTTTAATTGATGTCGCCGTTGACTTTGAAATTCAATTTTAAACATTCGTCTTATTCAAATTTTTTTGATAAATTTCATATATTTTGATATAATTTGATTTATCATTTGAGTTATTTGAATCACAACTTAAAATTTTACACATTCGAGCAAATTTTTTGAATAAGACGAATAGTCAAAGTTAAATTTCAAAGTCAACAGCGACATCAATTAAATAACGGAGGGAGTAAATAACTAACCTGCCTAAGCGTAGGAAACTGGAATGTCCTGGCAAGCTCGAGATGTTTGCAGAAGTCATAGAATTCAGCAAGATGTTCTGCCTGTGAATTCATCAAAAAGATCAATACCGCTTTTCAGCTGAAGAGCCTTTGGTGAGCTTCATACGCTACGCTTCAATTTTACCCACCTGCAGGCCCGCTCGTTTATAGACAGCCAGTGCATTGATAGCATCATATTTTCGCATATCAAAAAACTGCACCGGAGAATTTTAAAAAGTATTATTATGATTCAGCGACAACTAAAACATGCATTATGTGGAGAATTGTAGCTTTACCATATCAACAAGATTGATGATGCCATCATTGATTGCACAGTATATCTTAAAGCTCTCCTTCAAAACCTGAGAAATGGAAGACATCCATGAGTATATTAACCAATCTAGTACTAACAAATATTATCATGTTACGACATGGGAGCAAATTTTTGCAGGGGAAGAAAATATTTGGAGCTTACCAGGGCTAGTGCATATTGAACGAGGTAATTTGAGCAGGCAGCACCTTCAGGCTGCAATGATGAAACAGATGAACAACATGCAATAAAAAAAGTTTACAAGAGCTTAGCAATATAAATTATGCCTGTCAAACCTGGACGCCTATGAGCCTGAAAAGCAGCTGCTGCAGTGCAGGCAATTGCTCCAAAAGATCAGGGGAAGGCAGGGTCCTGGTTTTACTATGTGCCTGTCAGGATTACTACATGAGATAAATCCTCTACATTGTTCAAATGTTTAGTACTAATACCTTTGAGGAAGACAAAACTACCTTGCTCGAACACTCAGGCGATTTCACCAAACGCTCTGTTTCGATGTCATATTTGAGAACCCTGAAGCACTCGAGCCGTTCCTCCAGGAAGAGCGCGTAGGTGCGAACCCATGCGGAGCAATCCCAAGCTGCAACGTCAAGGAGAGAGAAAATGAGGAATCATTTACAAGGAGGACATACTGAATTAGAGCTTTGTTAATAGTCCAGCAGGATGCAGAGGAAGTAACCTAATGGGCTAGAGTCATCCTTGAAATTTGCCAAATGTAAAATGTTTCCACTATATGAATAGGCCAGGAATTCCTCCTTGAACGTAGGATCACCTTCTCTCAGAAGCCTATGTATTACTATCAATGTCTTCAATGCAACCTGCATGATTCCATCCCACAAACAGCTGAGGTGATGAAAGAAGGATCATATAGTATAAATTATACATATGCTGACTAGAGAGTAGGAATTAACAGGAAGTAAAGAGGAAGAACACCCACAGTCCAATTTTTAGTCTTTGACAATCTTCTTGCTAATGCATATATGCAATATGAAACGTCGGCGCGAGGGCGATTTATCGAGGTTGCGAAGAATATTTCTGCAATGCGAGGGGAAATTATAAGACTACTACATCCGTCAATTGGGGCAGTGGAAACACATTTTTGACGAGAGAAAGAACATGATTACTACTCACTTCTGACGTGCCGTTCCTTGGGAGGGCATTCTACATGGTTGGTCGCCTTCACAATTGCAATATCCAATTCCTTCTCAAACAAACAAACAACGGATGTCAAACAGTTGTATTATCAAAGAGAATGGACTAATGAGCAACACGTAAAAGCAGAGGAGGATTCAGAATTCGTGTTGCCTCAATGAAATATCTGAGAGAGCACGGCAAGGGGCCAGAAAGATGCATCATTCTTCGCGACGAACTGCCGCCATGGCCGCTTACCTTGAAGTCGCTGTTGACCTTGGCGAGGCCGACCTTGGTGGAGTCCTTGAGGGCGCCGTAGGCCTTGCGCCACGACCCCATCAGGCCGTGATCACCGAACCCACACCGCGCCCTCGCTCCCCTCCTCCCTCCCGCTCCCTGATCTCAATCACCAATGCCGCCTCGGCTGCCGCCGAGGCCCCCTGCTTCTCCGTAGCCTGCCCACCGCACGCCTCTCACTAATCTTAGCATGTGGTCCGTGCTCCATTGATTGAAAGAGAGGAAGAGAAGCGTTGCCGCCATCTGTATCTGCCCAGCATGCGGACATGCGCAGGAGGATCACGGGTGTGTTTGGCTAGTGATCTGAAAAAGTTAAAAGGCCGTTTGGCTGAAAGTAGATGTAAAGTTGTGAAACTGTAAGATAATTTATATGTAAATTGATCATAAAATATTATATTGTTCATTTATTATATATATACATTATATATATAATTATAATATATATTATAATTATGTAATTATAATATAAAATATTCTAATATTATAATTAGATAATTATATGTATAAGTATAACACAATTATAATTATATTAATTATATTATAATATATATTTATAATTACATAATTATATAATATAATTAATTATGTGATAAATTATAATTATATTATATATAATTATAATATATATAAATCGATGCCACAGCCGGCAAAAACAAGTTTAAACCTGCTTTTGCTTTTGTACTATGAGAAAGCTGCTTTATTAAAAAAGGTTTTATAAAAATTCATCTCTTTTTGACTTTTACAAAAGTCAAAAAAAGCCAAAAAGCAAACAAGCACGAGAAAGCACTGATGATGGGTCAATAAACAATAAAGCCCACACCTCGCCCCGCAGGAGTCAACACCGGCCCAGCCCAGCCTAACAAGCCTCTCCACTACCCAAACAAGCTCCCCTCCCCATTCTTCCCCACCACACCAACCGACCCCGACGAGCAAACCCTAGCGCGAGCACGAGGAGATCGATCGGCCATGGCACTGCGAGCCCTATACAACGAGATCCGCGGCATGAAGGTTCGGGAGGTGCCCGGGTACGTGAAGCCGCGGCTGACCTGGGAGAACGTGAAGAAGAGCACCGACCAGGCCATCGACCGCTACATCGAGAAGTACATCGAGACGGGGTCGCCGCAGCCGCTCTTCCACGTCTGCTTCGGCGGGATGGCCTTCTCCTACCTCGTCAACCTCCCTTGGGAGCGCGCCCACCTCGCCCACCTCGAGGAGATGGAGAAGCACGGCGGGAAGCACTAGATCCGTCCGAGGTGAATCCGCGACTGCCCGTCTCTTATAGTCTCATCCGATGTTATCTGGATCGGCGCGATCGCGGAGGGGCTTGGTTGTTCGTTGTGAACCTAGATGCGGGACGCTGTTGGCTATACCTTGACGTAGATTAGGCTGTTTATTGTGAGGCGTGATTGATATGATTGCTTGCCTGAGTTTGTACTTTAACTTATTGTGACGATGCGCCAATGCGATGCTCCTCTATGAGCGAGGAAGAATTTGCTGATGGATGCAGGAACTGATTTAAATTTGGCATTTGTTGGATTAACTGCCTTTGCGTCTGTCCTTGTTCATGGTGCTCTTTTTGTGTCTCAATATATCTTGTGTTGTTCAAGAAACTAGACTGTTTGACTGCCCCTCCATTTCACATTAAGAAATACATAATGCTCAACTGAGTAGCTATTTAATATACCGTAGTCGAATCATATGTTGTGCTATCTACTATGCTCTCTGCTGTGTGTTAAATTATCTGTTGAAATGGAAACATGAGAATTAGCATATTGTGTTTATAGTCTTGTTCAACTGGCACCACATGGACTCAAAATTTTCCCAAGTCAGAATATTTGGTTCATTCTCAACTAATATATTTATATCTGTTTGCCTGTCAATTTTGTACTTTACCTTTGAATTGAGTAAGAAGTTTTATCAATTACCTAGCCAGTTTTGTTTCTGGTCTCAAGAGCCTGCATGGTATTAGGTCGTCAAGCCTAATTTTAGGAAACAAGCTATATCTTGTTTGTGCAGGAGACCTAAATGTTGCCCTTGTGATGTCAACAAAATGAATTACAAATAATTGGTAAAACTATTCTGTAATTAGTATAGAATTAAATTGTGATTAATTGTTATTGTTATTTTGGTCATGCATTCTGTGCTACAATAACGTGAAAGGTTGTAGTCTCAGACAAATGATGGTTGTAAGCAACTGATATCTGCACTTGTTCTTTTGTAAATTTTCTATGCCTCTACGAATCCTGCTAGTTTATGGCTTTGGTCGTTTAGCTGCCTTCCAATTAACGGTTATGTAACACCATACTTTTCCTTGTTTCAGGACTGGTGGCTTATGTGGGTTCAATTCAAGTTGATGGCTTCATTTTGTTCGACTGAAGACCTCTTGGAGTCTATGTTCATTTGATTTACTCAGACAGCAAGAGAAACTGTCCATCCTGTTGTTATGTTCCTCAGCACCTCTTCATAAGCAACTTTAAACTGGGAAGTGCATGCGTTGTGATTAAAAATGTTTTCAGTATTGACAAGTGCGTCTTGAAATGTATCCACTTCAATAATAAATTTGCTGCAGTGCTGGATAATTCTGGTCAACGCTAAGTTGCTATATGTTTGTTTGTTGATGTTGTATAGCTATAGGCAATATGAGTATATATAGCTTCACCATGAAACGAATCTTATGCTCCAAACTATATATCTGGGCCAGCAGTTATATATCCTGTGGCCCGTATAGAAGTGATCATACATTTCATCCCGACTTCTCCTGTCAATATCTACATAACCGGCACATGGCGCTTCTTATACTTAGTACTTCTCTAGTTTTAAAATATTAACACATGTAATTTTAATTTTTAACAAATTCATCTTATTTAAAAGATATAATAAATATCATATATTTAGTTATAACTATAATTTATTTATTACATATTTTGTTATAATTTACTTTATTGTAGTTCAAACAAAATTAAAATTTTACACATTCAAACAATTTTTTAATAAGATGAATGATTAAAGACGTTAACAGTTTGTAGCAACATCATAAACGCAATCTATACAGGGTCAAAAGGAAAAGCTGGGTGACCCAAATATTGACTGATCAATGAACAATTTGTTCTACATTGGCTTTACATCGTCCGTAAACATTACAACAAAAAGTTTCAACAAATTGGTTCACAACATTTCAATTCCACATAGCAGACACTAGCACCTCAAAACGTCTCACCAGCCATATTTTGCTTGTGTTTCTGCTTTCGTAAGAATGCCCTTGGAGCGCCTCTCAGCAAGCTCCATCTCCTTGGACTTCATGTCATAGTATAGGGAACCAATCTGATGCTTCCTTTTATGCAACTTGGATGGCTTTCCTTTTGCTGAAGGGGCAGGCTGTTCACAAGGTAGAAATCTTCAGTAACGACCATAAATCATAATTATGTTCTCATGAAAAAGGAGATACTGACAGAACACAAATGAATAGAAATATTCTGAGCTGTTCTGATCACTCAGTGAAACAAGCCTACTGTTGGTTCAATGGGCAACAATGGATTCGTAGAACATGATTCCCATTAGGAACCCATGTGATCCTATAAAGTACCCTGGGGGCACACTAATATGTGCATACATTCATATTTTTATACCAAAACATCTGGACCATAGGTTGATACACAGTCCTTAAATTACACATTGGTATCCTTAGTTCACAATTTTAAATTATATAATCAGGAGATACCATCAAACCAGTATTTCTGCTACAAATCGGGAAACTGGTGAGATATAATCTAAACCCAAGATCCACTAACACCCTATCATCAACAAGGCAATAACATCATTCATATTACAATAAAGACTAAACTATATTCTTACTTTGACTGCAATTAAATCCTAATCTATCTTGTTAGAAGCATCAGTCTATCCAGGCACCCAAAATCCCCTAGGAAAGGTACTAGTTTTGTACAATGTACTTTATCACAGGCAGTCAGACCTGGTAGGTATTTGTAGGTTTCCACACTTTGAGAGTTGTGCAAATTTCAAATCACAAACCAGGGGAGGATTCTGATTTCTTAAAAAAATCTTAACCCATAAACATTCAAAATTTGTGACACTATATATAAATCAGGTGCGGCAAGGAAGCATCTCCCTCCCTCCCTAGGCTGAAATTCACTCCCACAGAGTCTGAGACCCCTTTTTTCAAATGCAGCTAGAGGTCTGTTCACGAATTACAAAAATTCTTTGTATTTTAGTATATTTTTAATTGTATAATATGCATGTGCCTATCGTTCATTAACCATTGGTTGCAGACAAACATCAAACCCAATATAGCACCTGAGCATGCGGCAAAATACTAATTTTACGATTGCATCACTTAAGCATGGAAACATGGAGCTTAATCATCTAAAACCGGCTGAAAATGGTAGCAGTAGCTCGAGTGTTCACTTGTTTACACAATGATCATAGGTCACATAGTGGCATTCCGTCTATTGGATTGAGTACTAAGCAAGCAAAATTTTGCAAATCATAACATATAGACAACAGGTAAATAGGTAATACATTATCCACAGAAAGCTACTAGCATGAAGTGATAGTCCAGTACCTGATAGCTAGGACCAAAGGCCAGCCCAGTGAGTTTGGATGTATCCTGCTTTGGTCTGTTCTTCATCAGCTCTTCCTGGTTTACCTCTACGATCTCAGTTCGCATGTCATTCCTACCTCTCTTCCCTCCAATCCTACCCATCATCGGAGGTACTACTGGATCTTGCACTGGAGGGACTGTTGTTGCCGCTGCTGCCTCATGGCCATACCCACCATATGGTGGTGGCGCCATATTTGTGTATGCACCAACATGCTCACTTCCATGTGGATGAGCATAGCCACCCCCTTGCTCTCCTCCATATGCAGAATATTGTTCCCCAGTCGCATAATTCACACTGCTGTTAGGATCCCAGCCATAACTCGCTCCGTATTGAGCATAGTAGTTTGGATCCCATGCATAGGCTTCATATCCACTAGAGCTCCCGGCCCCAGCATCATAGCCTTGCTGTTGCTGCTGCCCAGCTCCGGCATCTGAACCGAGCTGTTCGTCATCCTCCTGCTGGTCTGGCACATGTATATCCTCCTCACTGCCGCTATCTTCTGAATCGTCATCAGTAGCAGCAACAGCAGTTTCAACCTTTTCCGGTGCTCCTATACTGGCACCAGAGCTTGCAGGCGCAGCCTCGCCTAGACTGGGCCTCTCCGGCGCGGCCGTATCGATCGCTGATCTCCTGTTACCACCGCCACCGCCACCGCCGCCGCCGAGCCCGAGCGAGTGCTTCGGCGGCGGGAGGAACGACGACACGGGCCCCGAGCCAGCAGACACGGCAAGCAGCGCCTCGGCAGCCTTGGCGCGGCGCTTCTTGGCGTCGTCCTCGTCATCGTCGGAGCTATCGCCCGTCGGTTGCCGGATCGGCTGCGGGCGGTACTGGACGACTCGCTTAGGGTTCCCGGAGGACTTGAGGGGCGGGATGGCGAAGAAGGTGGGGCCGGATTTGGGCGCCGGGAGGGAGGAGAAGAGAGGGGCGGACTTCGGCTGCGGGAGCGACGAGAAGATACCGCCGCCGCCGGCCCCGCCGAAGGAGGCAGCAGGCTTGGCGCTGGTCTCGCCGCCCCGGGCCGCGTTGGAGGCGGGAGCAGGTGGGGCTTCGTCGGCCTCGTCGTCGGAAGAGGCGTAGCTGGCTAAAAGCGAGTCCATGGCGGAGTGGCTGTGCCGGATCGATCAAAGTTTCGCGCCGCGTGCAGCGGCCGCGGAAGGAGGAAGAGGGGAGACGGGAAGATGGTGGCCGAGGAGTCGGCGGTGGCTGGGGACGGTGATGTGTGGGCTTTGTGCTACTATTTTGAACCTTTAACAGGCTGCTGGCCTTTTTGCTATCTTAGCTGGTTTCTTGTGATGGCCCATCTTTGAGTACGCAGATTGGCCTCCATGGTTTTAGGAATCATAGCCGAGTAAAATCTTGATTAAAAAAATAACCGAGTCAAATCTAGTATAATTTTTACAGTAACTCGTAAAAATTATAACATTTGTGTTAGATATAACCTCATGGATATCAGGCTTGCATCCCTACATGACTTCAAGCAACGAGAGGCAAAACACAAGTCTACTACAGTTGCAAACCTGTGAAAAATGCCATTGTCTTGTTTTGGGCGTAAAATTACTTTGTGAGCTTTGAACTGCTTAATACTGTACCGGAAGCGATTCTGTGATGTTTTTGTTCCCATATTTTCACAGAAAAATTCTTTTCCTGAACACATCTTGCCAAAAGGTGCGGCCATTGCGTTCCAGCGCGGAAGCCCCCGTGCACAGTGCGCGCTCGCGACGGCAGCGACGCGGTCAGCCACATCCACGCGCACGCGCACCCGTGGGATGGAGATGGAGGCCGAGTTGGGCTGGGCGACGCGCGCGCCACGAACGTCCTGCGCATCTGGGCGATCCGTCGAAGCGGGCACCGCGCGCGCACGCGTAGGAGGAAGGAGCAATCGAGCTGTGGGCGCGAGGAGCGGAGCGTGGCTGGCGGTTGCAAGAGTTCTCGGCGTTTGTCCGGCTCACCTGCTCCGCCTCTCCCTCCAACGCTGTCCAAGCCGTGCTTCACCAATGAATCGAAATATCCCGGAGCTCTGGCCAACCAACCACTGTCACCAGCGAGGCCGCCGCGCAGACCACACGCGACTAATCAAATCAAATGAAATCAAGTTGGCTTTAATAATTCTGTTAATACATAACACTACTAATGACAAGGGGGCCACCTAGTCCAAACGACAAGAGGCACCACACGAAAATGCTTCTTATGGTTAAATCTTTTCTTGCTTAATCAGGGAGGAAAAGAACAAACAAACGTTGACCACATGATCAAAACTGTAGCACATTCTTTCTCCCTCGGGCATCTCTCTCGTGTAGACAGTCGAGACAGCGACGGACTGGCGCCGGCGACCGGACGGATCGGATCAGGAGGAGCACTCGGCCCATCCCTCCTCCTCAACCTCCTCGGCTGCGGAGGCCGGCCGCCGGCTCCTTGCCATCCACGACGCCACGGTGAGTACTAGCCTTGCCGGCACGTGCGCGGTGGCCTCCAGCCGGCAGAGCAGCGCGGCGCGGCCTCTTCCCCCTCCACCCACCTTCGCGGACGCGGACGCGGACGAAGAGACCTCCGCCCAGAGCGCGGCGGCCATGGCCACGCGGAGCGGGACGCGCGCGGTGGCCAC
>BCLG01001526.1:77480-91683 GCA_001602295.1 Zoysia matrella | reverse complement strand
ACCCCCTAGCCCCTCCGCCTCTCTGCCCCAAGCCGGTAGCCCCTCCCCGCTCCGATGTCCCGCCCCGCCGCCTCGCCTGTCAGCTGCCAGCTCACCCTGCTGCCCCGCCTCATCCACTTGACTGCCCACCCCACCGCCCCATGTCAGCAGCCCCATCCCGCCCCAGTCGTCCCACCCCCGCAGCACCTCCGTGAGCTGCCCATGGCCAACCCTTCCAAGCTGCCGCAGGGACACTGTTACTGATCGTGCGTCAGCTGCCACCCATCTTGGCCGCCCCTCGCCTCGCACACCATTGTATCGGCGTCCTGGCGGTCCATCGGTTTTCCTTCTCTGTTTTCTTCTCTTTCAAGTTTCAATTGCTGTATGTTGTTCATGCCCAGGAAACAGATAGGAAAAATAAGATGAAGAATGAAGAAAAAATAAAGGTTGTTTAGAAGCCAAAGGGTGATTGGCATCAGTTTCTCTAGGTAAGGCGTGCCCTTGTGAATCATCTCTGCTTTTAGGCTTCAAAATTGATCAATGAAGATTTCAGTATAAGATTATGAGATAATCAGGTTGTATAATTTATAGCAATAGGTGATTATTTTATTGGATGCAGGTATGGATATCTGTAGCAGTTTCAAGCAGTAGCATTGCGTAGCACCAGATATACAACAGATGCCCTTGGAAGTGTTCGATAAAATGTGTGAGCCCTCCACTAATGTTTTTGTATGGTTTCATCTCACCCTGCAACACCTCCGTGAGCTGCCCGTGGCCAACCCTCCCAGGCTGCCGCAGGGATACTGCTACTGATCGTGCGTCAGCTGCCACCCATCTCGGCCGCCCCTCGCCTCGCACACCATCATATCGGCGTCCTGGCGGTCCATCGGTTTTCCTTCTCTGTTTTCTCCTCTTTCAAGTTTCAATTGCTGTATGTCGTTCATGCCCAGGAAACAGATAGAAAAAATAAGATGAAAAATGAAGAAAAAAAATGAAGGTTGTTTAGAAGCCAAAGGGTGATTGTCATTAGTTTCCCTAGGTAAGGCCTGCCCTTGTGAATCATCTCTGCTTTTAGACCTCAAAATTGATCAATGAAGATTTTAGTATAAGATTATGGGATAATCAAGTTGTATAATTCATAGCAATAGGTGATTATTTTATTGGATGCAGGTATGGATATCTGTAGCAGCTACAAGCAGTAGCATTGCGCAGCACCAGATATACAACAGATGCCCTTGGAAGTGTTCGATAAAATGTGTGAGCCCTCCATGAATGTTTTGTATGGTTTTACATCATACAATTTCAATCCAGTTAGATTTTGTTACATATATTGCATTTACATGCACTAAGATGTAATATCACAATAATGTGTATTCTGTGATTTACTCCAACTTTAATTAAGTATCAACATGTATGAGACTAATATAAACTATGCTTAATATGTAAGTTACATTAGTATTCCTCATTCATGCAGCACTGCTATTACCTTGAATATGCTCAAACTTCATTTGGTATGCATAAAACTTGTAACTAAAATGTTCATACAAAGTTGTCACAACCATCATGACACCTCTTTCTCACCACAATAGGTTCTATTAGTTCTAATAGCCTTTAGATTCAAAACAAAATAGCTTTGTTGTTTCATCTGTATTATTCTACTCCATTTTACAGTCTTCTAAATTACTTTAATTTGTTTTACTTTTCAATATCTTTATTAGTTCAAAAACTGAAGTGTGATAAAGAATATTAGCTACACAAAATTTACTTTGATTTTAACCTTTGACAATCTTCAAACTCTTGAAGCAGATGGACTTAAGGCCGACACAACACTCAGAGGGATAATAACTTTTTATGCTAAAGCAAGCAGGATGGCGTTTAATGTCTGCTGTCCTGACTATAAGTTCACTGGAGATGATTGCTCGCTTATTTTAGGTAGCGAACAAGATCGAAGGGAAGCAAGTGTCAATGCGATCTGCCAGTTCTACCACTCCTAGTTGTGAATTTTGAAACTTTTTTGTTCATACAATTCTCACTGGACAGTGTACTAGAACATGATTCGTTTCCTTGGTTGAATGAAGAGCATGAGAAGACGGTTATGAAGTCATTTAAAGGCTAAGATAAAGTTGCCTATCTGAAGATATATCAGTACCAAGTGGAATTCCTTACAGAAAAGTATAATTATATTTTATTCTGCCATAGTTTGGTGATGTTGTGTTCGAAGTAATCTATATTGGTTGCACAACATGTTAATAAGAATTAACAAAAAAGCTATCAAGCACGGCAACGCCGCGCTATATTTCTAGTGACATAAATTAATATGAATATTACTGAGTAAAATTGATTTCCGATCTGTCATATGTTACGACCAGTAAGAAGTTCTAGCATCATAATGTCAAAACTATAAACAATTCAGTAAAAGCCCCAATTCATGGATTTCAGGTGCTTAATAATTTTGTAGAGACCGCATGCGACCTGACAGTTTTTTTTTCAACAATTAAATTAGATGCGGATGCCACAAATATGCTACTGTTCAGCTATCGGTCCGCATAGTTGTGGTACTGGGCGCAGGTCGGGCTTCTTCTCATGGGCTGTCGTCGTTTCAAATGGTGGCCCGACTGGATGAAGAAACCAGTTAGGCCCTATTTACATGTTGTACCTGGTCTTATCACTTGAATCAGAATGCATATGGGCCTCGTTAGAGGCGCTTGCCCCACTTACGCGGCTGAAAGAGGCGCTCCCGTGCTAGGGTTTCAGCGCCTCATCGGCGACTCACCAGTCACCACCAGCGGGCTGATGAAGGTAAGCGCGACTGTCCGCCCCATTTCGCGGACTCCTCCGTCCTCCTCCCATGTGCGATGCTCTAATCACGCTCCGTGTCCTGGAATCGGCAGCTATTCGAGGATGAAATCGATGTGCGGACGGGGATGGGGAGGTGGCCGCCTACTCGACCCTGACACTTCGCCAGCGGATTTGCCGCTCCACGGGCCTACGGCGTCGCCTGTTTCAACCGAGGTCAACCTTACCGCCGAATCTCTCTTCGAATTTTGGTACACGGCATTTTTTGTCCCGGTAAAATTCGTTTTGTGAGGATCGAAATTTTCGTCTCAGCGTGGTGAAGCATGTGCAGAATTGGTTTCTAGGGTTTGAATTGGGGGCTGACGTTAATCCGTCTACTCAGGACACAGAGGCACCCACCTAAACAGTTATTTATGTGTTGCTATGCAATAGAGAACGGAAGTGGAGGAAACATACCGGTCCAGAATTCAAAAACCTACTACTAGTAGTAGATTTACAATGTACACATAACCTTCTCTCTTGTTCTAGCTGCTACCTGATCGATGTTTTTAACCTTCAACATCAAGCTTGAGGTGTTTAATACTATAGAATAAATAATTAATTACGTGCTTTTATCATGTATATCTTTTTCCACCCAATGACTGATGAAATTGTACGAGCCACTTGAATTCAATTGTTACAAGGAAAATCAATCCAATATTTCAATCAAATGCTTGCCGATTGGCCTTATTACAACCTGCCTTTTCGTCTCCTTATTTTTCTTTTGTGTATGATGTGGTTTGATTTTCTCGTAGTGCAGCCAATGTTCTTCCAGCATACTTAGCTTAATGCATATGTTCATTGTCAACAATTTACTGAGTACTCATGCCTTTGACTTATAGTTATAGGATTGCCAGTTTCATTTCTTTTAGCTGTGCTGGATGACACCCCTACCTTGTTGCTGTCTTACTGATACCCTGCATGTATTATTGGTTTTCCTTGTATCTATCATGTTTTTCCCACACACCAGTTTTTTAAGTTATTAAAAATGCTTATCAAGACTCCTAAAGGATTATGGGGTTTGGGGGCCAACGAGCACAGACACATCACCTGCTATGCAACGCCGTCCGATCGTGCCCATCTGCGCAGCTGCCGTGCATCCCCGCTTCCAAGCCCTCCTCCCCATGCTTCGGACCTAATTTATGCGAAGAAGCGAAATTGCATATAACTTCTACAACATGGAATGTTGAGGGAAAGTTGCATTAATGCTCATAAATTTGGGTTTTGTTCCCTTGCAATCCGCTAACCCTCTAGTGTTCATTATAAGTCCTTGCCTAGATGCTAGGAAGACATCTAATGTTGTATCCTATACAAGAAACACATGGACTGCACTCAACAAATCATTGTGTGTCCAAGGCGCACTCTAGAGGATTCTAATCTGTAGGGTTTGTTTTGTAGCATGTCTTCTCTTCTTATGGTGAGAATGGGTAGCATCTTTCCCAATCAGGTTGGTATTTTCTTCATTAATCCAAGCTATCCTTCGCATTCATTTGGTTTATCTCCTAAAATATAAGAGACCAAGACTATTCATTTGCTATATTGAAACAAGGATAGTATATCATTTCTGCGTGTCAATTTCTCTTATTAATCAACCTTTAGCTTCATTTTTTTTAATCTAATGTCATTCAGATGCTTGAATTGAAGATTTGACTCTAGCTGATCATTCAGATGCGGTGCTGGTCTAATCTAATCTGTGTAATGGAGGTTTGAAGGGCCTTGTTATTGGACTTCTTTTTTATCAGTTTGATTGTGAGAAATGTGAATTCTGCACGAACAGTATGCTAGACTGAAAGGTTGTGATCCTATATAATCTTAAATAGATTCAGTTTTGCCTCAGTCAATGTCATGACAATTAGGTGGAGGCAAGCTACTGACTGACATGAGATTGCGCTAGTGCTGTGAGGCATACAGCAAGGTGGGCCGGTTCTCTAATGCCAGTCTTATTGCATCAAATCTCATGACTAGTCAGGACATATTATGGGTTCGCCAGGGAGCATACCAACCTTACAGATTCTCTGCCTTATTGCAGTGCTATCTTTTTTCTGTACGTCCTAAAAAAACTAGACTGACCAAAACTAAGGGCCATCTCCATCTCTATGGACTTGTCTTTTCCTAGTTGACACCTATTACTGTTACCTTGACAACATAATGACACCATGAAGTCAAGGAGTAAGAACGTTCTTCCCAGGTTACATAACCTCGTCTGGAACCATACATCCAGTCTAAAGTTCTATTTTTTCTTCTCTTGTCTAGTTTACTATATACGCAGTGGCTACAGCCGTATACTGCTGTACATGTATACAGTAGTATCTGCAGTCAAGAAACTGATTTCCTAGTGTTTTCGATCAGATTATCTTTTTACCTTGACAAGAAAATCTTTTTTAATACTTTCTCTATGAAAATTATGGCAGATTTTTCTTTATGCCAAATGACGTTGGTATTGGCAGCCTGCCGCTTGTTCTGATTTCTTATGGGCTGGCCTCGTAAGCTGTATCTGAAAGAGTTTCCGTGTGCTGCTGCCTGCATTTTTACTACTTTGTGTTCTAGACATGTATATCACACGGGCTCCCCCAGATGCTTTTGAGGATCAAATAAATAACCAAATCATTTAATGTGTGTTTGATAATGGCCTGAACATGACATAGAGTCAGATGATACATTGGTTTGATCATCGTATATAATTCTATTTTTTTTTATTATCTGAGTGTCATGTTCAGTATGCATTTCAAATGATATATGGATTGCTAGTGCTAAAAACGACATGGAGCCTAAAAAAGTGATCATGTAAGAGCATCTTCAAAAGCTCACTATTAACTCCTCTAAATCAAATTATGAAAAAGTGTAAAAAACCTAAACCAACAACTCTTCTAAAACATCTCTCTACTTTCAAAGCTTCTTCGAAATTCTCGTATTGAGTTAAATTTCTATCTCTCGTGCAACTGTAGATGTTCACTTGGTTCAAATTTATACTATATTTAGGGTAGCTATTGAAGGAGGTGATTAAAATAAACTTTGAAATTTTTTTAGTTGGCTCTAAAATGTAGTTTCTAAAATGTAATTTTTGAGGAATTTTTTTAAGGGAACTCTTGTTGGAGATGCCGTAAAACTACCACCTGTGCACGTACCCTCTTTTAGTAACTTTTTTTGAGTAATGTCATTCTCTTACTATTTGTTTCCTTTGGCAGGTTTGTGAGGAACGGATGATCAGCTGATTCGACTAGAGCAGATAGTAAGTTGTACTTATTATGGTATAAAAATATTAATTTGTAGTGTATTATCAAGTACTCCATTTTTAAATTGAAGTTGTTAGGATAATAATTCTAACTAAAAAATGAACTAAATTTGTTGTCCTAACAATAACAGGATCTAGGGCATGCAGGTGAGGGTTCTACGGAGCCAACAACGGTGCCAGGAGATAAGAGTGGATCGTCCCAAATGTCAAGGAGCTGCATTAGCCGCTTTTGGAAGCTTTAAACGTTAAAACATCCTAACCATCGATCCAAATTACTCTTACTAGAAACAGAAAATCATTATTTGGGCCAATAAGATGATTAACAGAATGTTGAGTATCCTAAACGTTCAACGACGTAAACGTTTACAAAACAACATCTAGGCATTGCATGTCAAATCTATTTTGTCGTGACAAAAAAAATATAGTCATGTAATGGTCCACGGCCTCGATACTCACGGCCCACTAAACGTCAATGCCACGAGCAACAATCCACGGGCCTATTTAACATCGTAGAAAGGAAGAAATTATAGCCCATTTAGGGTCATGCTCGAATACTGGTGGCCCATTAAGTATTCAATCTCAGCTACAAAGCAGGCAGAAAGACGGCCCATGTATTTCTCGTCGGCGTGCGGAGGCCCAAGAACGTTCCACTTCCAGCCCATTAAGTGTCGAAGCAGGCCGATCGACGGCCTATTAATTATCAAAATTTTGGACCATTAAATTCATATTGGGCCGAGCAGAGGCCCACTAAAGTTCTGTAACAGGCCGAGATTCAGCCCATTAAGCTTCATAGTGGGCCACAAGGCAACCATTAAACATCATAGTGGGCCACACGACGACCCATTAACGTTCCACTTCCAGCCCATTAAGTTTCGAAGCAGGCCGATCGATGGGCCATTCATGATCAAATTTTCGGCCCGTTAAGTTCAGATTGGGCCGAATGAGGGCCCATTAACGGTTATAGGGCCACACGGCAGCCATTAACGTTCCACTTCCAGCCTATTTATCTCATAATGGGCCAAACGAAGGCCCATTAACGTTTCGTAGCAGGCCTAAAGTTGGCCCATTATATTTCACAGTGGGCAGAGCTACGGCCCATTAAACATCAGCGCAGAACGAGAAACAGCCCATTAGGAGCTCAATAGAGCAGGACAAATTGCTGCCATTGACAACCCAAAAAACGGCCCAGCATTAGGCATTAGGATTGACCAAATAGCCATTAACGTTTAGAGAAGGCTGAGCGACGGCCTATAAAGGATCCACCACACAGCCTACTAATGCTTTCCGACCAGAGGGCCTATTACAGAACAACGCCAGTATTCCGACAACCCATTTAAGTCTCTACTGCATGGCCTATTTACAATTTTGACAAATTAATCAGTCCCGAAGCAGCTCCTTAATACTGAGCGCAGGCCGAGTGGCGGCCCCTTCACGGGGAATATCGGCCGACTGAAAGTCACCCGGTAAATGCTAGACCACAAAACGTACGGCCCATTGCTTCCCAATACAGGCTGGAATGTCAGGGCCTATTATGGATCACTCCCTACAAATCAAATGCATTATATTCAAGAAAAAATATAATTGAATAACTCAATTAAAAAAAATAAACGAATAGGTTTGTTGTTCATCAGATTAGACACAATAAAAAATTACGAGTATATTTTTTCCCCAATACAGCTGATAAGCAATCAACTCATTTGACATTACCGGGCAACCATTAATAATACACTATATTTCTATCTAATATACAAACCTAATTCCATATTTATGCCCATAAACATTATGTTTAGTCAAAGTCATAGCCTATGAATTCTATAAATAAGCTTCAAATGGGATAAAAGGGAGCACTAAATATAAACTTTCCTAATCTATACTAAACAAAATTGGCTAGTTAACATGACATCAGACATTATCTATTAGAAATCATGAGAAATGACAACTAACCTCCATGATCTCATCTCATGTGACAGTTTTTTATATGTTTGTCCTAAGAAAGCAACAGGTAGCAAATGAGCACATGTATATAGTGTGGGAATGACATCTGAATTTTTGTAAAATAAAAGAGTATAGTAGAGCAATTCAAAAATTCAGCTTAACAATCAAAACTGAAGATAAGATTGCACAAGAGCTAAAAAACTCATTGATGCCATGCTCATTCAATGCTTTCAGATGATGGTTCTTGGCCTCTTCGTGCAAGAATGCCACCATGTATACCAGGGAGCAATGTTTTTAGCCTTCCATCAAGTTTAAATGACCCCAAAATGGTTAATATTGTAAAATGGAATGTTGTGATCCATTGAATGGCATGGACTTATGCACTCATAAGATAGAATGTAAAGCAATACCAACTGCAATTTAAACAACCATCAAACGTTCTACTTTGCTGAAGCATTTTTAAAAGTAGCAGGAGCACAAAAGTTTGAAACATGCCACATTTAGACACCATTATGATTAATGCAATATGCTGCAGTCTCAATAAAATTCATGGGGACAACTAAACTGAATAATGATAACAATGTTTTCAGAGAACAAACATTTCAAGAAATATTGGAACGTGAATAGGCTTTACCATCTCAGTAAAATGTGTAATTTCTTCAACTTTTGTAACCCCAGTGGCTTCCAGACTTGATGCTATACCATCAGTGGAAATAATAAAAAACCTACAAGGAAAAAAGTTCATGTAAGTAGAATAAAAATATCAACATTAGAATAAGCATTCATATTAGTCAGATATAATATCATGCCTTTGTAATATTTTATTGTACCTATATTTGATTAAACTGCTAGGACATTTTGGTAGAAAAACAGTGAAGCCTGCTATCAACAGAGATCTTATGTTTTCCATGTGAAATTAAACTTGAGACCCCGTTTGGAAAGCAGAAATTTCATAGGAATCAGTTCAATTTCACAGGAGGAAAGGGAAGAATTCCTCCATTCCAAACGGAGCCTGAATTGTTAAATTTCTACCTTCCAAAGGAACAAATCAGGATCAATTCATATTCCAAGATGGATTGACCCTGAGTAGCACATCATGCACCTTACAAATCAAACCATCGCGTCAGACACCACCGTGTGCTTCCAGGCTCAGCCTCCACCAAGGCCAAGGCGTTGGGATGGAAGAGGCGGTACCCTCGAGGTGAGGATCTGACGCGACGGCCACTCTGAAAAATTGTGTGCGGCAGAGGCGTACGCAGGAGCTACAAGCAGGACGACGAGAAATAAAGGGAGAGTGCGAGAGGCCTGGTCGAACGGCGAGCGAACCTGGGAGAGCTCAAGGAAGGACGAAGCGGGGTCGAGCAGACAGTCGATACACTAGGGACGCGGGAGCAGCTTCGCCCTCTACCGCGCTCCACCGCACCGGCTCGGCGCCGCACCCGCGCAGCGCCTGCACGGGAAGAGGGACCATCTCAAATCCAGAAGACGGAGAGGGAAGAGAGGACGCAGGGGCGGGGGAAAGGGAGGCGACGCGGAGGCGGCACGCGCGGGGCAAGGCGGCGGGGAGATCGGTGCGGCGGCTGCCCGCGAGTGGGCGCAAGGGGAAGTGGATCGGGCCGAACGGGAGCGGAGACATGCCGAGGGCGGAGAGAATAAGATCCGCAGCGACGGGCGCGATTACACGCGCTAGAGAAGGAACGGACGGGATGGATCTAAGCCTGGAACAGTAAACACAGTGATACAGTACCCCCGCTCCGCCATAACTTTATCTGATACCACTGCAAGAAGGGGTCTTCCTATAATTTACACCAAATGAAAATAATTTTTCAGAACAGAAGTTACTTTCTAATTGGAGGATTCAACGGCTGAAACCAAGAAATAGAAACGCTCAAAAATGGTTAGGGAAAACACTAAGAAATACATAAAAAAACTCAGTTTTGAAAATAATGGTTAGGAAAATCTTTGTACCGGGCCTGAAAACTTCATCATTATCCGCCATGCCTGTAATGTAATAATCTTTGTTGGGCCTGCGCCCTACTGGTGCCCAACTTAAACGGGCCTAGCCCTAAATCCATGCCGAGTACGTAAACAGGCTCAGCGGGACACGCGTCGCTCATTTGTCAACTATATAAAATACAGGTCACTCACGAACCTTAACCTCACTCGTGCTCCTCAGCTTCGGCTGCAGTCGTCGCCGCCACTGTACCTAATACTTGTCGGATTCGCTTCTCTATTTTGATTGTCTTCGGAGTTAAATATCGCGTTCTCTTTGTATTAGTTTCTTTGATTCATTCTTCTTCGGTGCTCTCTTTTTTGAGTTTGGTGAGAAATGAAATAGAGATTAAAGCTTTATATTAAGATTAATTTGATATATATCATTAAATTTTGTAAAATTTAAAATATGTTATTTGACTCACGTGTTATTCATTAACATATTTTAAAGTTTATAAAATTATAATGACATATACCAAATCCGCCATCTACATTATGAGTAACAGCAGGCCCCGTTCAATGGCGTCCTGGCTGGTGCGTGGAGCCCAGATGGATGTCTAGCCAGGAGAAGATTGTTTGGAAATCCATCTTTTAGTTCCAAGCCACAATAGCTGGCCACACTTCGATGCATCCCAAAAATGCGTTCATCTGATTTTTATTTTAATTGGTGTGGCTTAAAACTACTTTGATTTGGTACTCTTCTCCTTGATGCTTAAAATTTGGTTTTGGGACGGTATACATAGACGAACGGGTGCTCTGTATATTTCTGCATGGAGAGACGCCCTTTGCAAAGTGCCCAAAGAGACACCCGCCGCTACACGATTGGATGGGGCGTCGTCTGTGTTTCTGCCCACTCCAAAATTAAAGCGGCCAAATTTTTGTTTCTTTGCATTTTGATCTGATTTTTTTTTCTTATAACAGACGCCAGATTTATTTCATTTGCTGTTTCTTAAAGAGCAATCAACAATTTAGTCTTGCTCAGTATACAATGTTTAAAAATGCCAGAATGAACAATTAACATACGGACAAACAAATGCACAAATTCATTATGGCGCGGTACTTTCAGAACAAATCCACAATTTCATGTGAAGCAGAGAAAATTTGATTTAAAGCGGCTAAAGCCTGAAGCATGGCCACCATTACAAGCGCGCAATATTCAAGCCAGTGTACTCCCTCCGTTCTCCGTTTTCCTCTGTTCTTTAATTGATAATTGATGTAACCATTGACTTTTAGATTTATTATTTAACTTTAACCATTCATTTTATTTAATTTTTTTTTTAATAAAATTCATATATTTTAATTTATTATTTAGAGTTATTTTAATCACGACTTAAAATTTTATACAGTGGTGCAAATTTTTTTAATAAAACAAATGATTAAAATTAAATTAAAATATTAATGACGACATCCATTAAAGAACAGAGGGAGTACTCATCACGCTAATACCACATCCTAACACACGACTAACTCATTTATATGTACACATCCACCAGCAACTCCCAGCAATATATTGTTCCAAAGGAAAAAAAAAATCAACATAAGAAGCTCGGAAACAAGGATTTGTACTCTATCAGAAGAGCCATTCCACGCGACGAGTTCTTCAGCACGATTGACCCCTGAACCAGTGATAACACTTCTTCAGATGGGAGGGATGTTTGAAAACGAGAAGCCCTTATAACCTTTGTAAGCGTAGTATGCGATTCTTGTGTAGTAGAAGCCAGGGATGAACATTACAATGCCCAAAATCATAAAGAAAATTCCTGCGCCGACAGAAAAGAGTGAAAGTCAAGAAAAAGGGAGTGGCAAGTTCCTGAATAAGGGCATCGTTTTTAGATCTATGCAACTTACAGGTGACGTGCTGATGAAAAAGGTTCACAGTAATCAATTAATCATTACGCAAAAGGCAAATCAACATGCATTCAAATGCCTAACGAATGTTGTAGTATTCAACTTGAGAACCTGTTTCAACTTCATAATGCAACAGCACAGCACATAGAATACTGGATTTGAGAAATGAAATGCACTCACTAATGTGGTATTCGGTAGTACATGAAAGTTAATTGAGGTCATTTGCTCTAATTGAATAAAATTTACCACTCGAGAGCTAGGTATAGAAACGAAACCTGCATTTTCTTCCCCGTGCAAAGTGCACAGGATTGCTGATTGCCATACGGTAAGCTAAAGGCATCTCATCCAAATCCAATCTCTGTGACGCACTTATTAGAGTTTGATTAGGAAATGAACAATTAAAATGGTACCCTAATTTCTGAGAACCCTAGGTCCTCAGATGAAACCCCGCAGCTAAAATTCCTCCGAGATCTGGTACTAATCAGGTTCAGGCGGGCGACGCCCAGGGAATTCGAGGCAGGGGCAAGCGCAGCTGCTCGAATCGAGCGAGGGAGGAAAGGGGAAAAGCGATGAAGGGACGGGTCAATCAAGAGACTCACCGTGCGCGCGGTCCCCTCCGACTTGGTTGGCAGCCATGATCAGTCCGCCAACGACGCCAAGCGCCCCGAAGGCGAGGAGCGCGGCGGCGAAGGCGATCTCCTTGATGGGCGCGCCGCGCGGGCCCCCGACGGCGCCGCCGAGGAGGTCGTCGTCGTCGGTGATGGAGAAGGCGTGGTCCACGTACGCCATAGACGAACCCTAGGGAGAGAGGGAGGGTTCTGGACCCTGCGGCTGGTTGGTTAGTTGGGCGCTCGCGGATGGATGGATGGAGATGAGATGAGTGCGGTCTGCGAGCACGGGAAGGTGAAGAACCTGCCATGCTTGGTCAACCTCGGCAGCCACGAGGGACCAACATGGCGGTGATGGGCTGGATATTGCACCTGACAACGAGGCCCAATTCGTGCTAGGCTCGTAAGGCGGCCTTGACTATACATTAGGCCTAAGTAATAGAAAAAGTTTTATTTGCCTCTGTCACAGGTGTTCGTATTTACTCCTTCAATTATAAAACCGATAGTTATAAGCTAACGGCGTTTTAACTTCTCGGATGGTTTAGACAGCAGTTTTTACACGTAACAGCTGACACCCATGATTGTTAAAAAGAGGAAAAACGAACACTCATGAGAGTTGAGAGAGGAAAAAAAAGACTTTCCTAAATAATAGGCCTCAATTAGGATTTGAGTTACCATTTTTAGTTCATTTTCAGGATAACAAAGTTACCATGACACGATGACATCGTCAATTAAAAGCCAAATAGACAACCAGCGACCAAACTACTTACTAGAGTCTTGAAAATTACCTTCATTTTGCTGAAAATGAACTAAAAATCTGTAACTTTGTGAGATGCTTCCTTAAATATAGTTTTGGGATACATGGTAGGACACATCACTGTCGGACACATCAGCAAAATACAGCATTTCAAAGGGCTTTAGATAGTTTGATGTGAGGCAATTATGTAAGCACGGTGTCTGATAGGGTGCTTGATCTAGCCTTTCGGCGACGCTAACGTGGAGCAGCTCCATGATCCGTTTTGTCCAAAAGAATCTATATGAATTGTTCAAAAATAATATGAAAATATAGTTCAATGGTAGGGGAATCACTCTCAGATCATGATACCTATTACTATATAAATCAAATTAGATTGGATTGAATATGACATCACTAAAGTGCATACAAAATAATTACATGCCAAACTTAGCGCAAGTAGGCAATTAGCTATAAAAGATATATACATTAGATAAAACAGAAATGACTTTCTGAAGTTCCTTGTTGAAACTAAATGAAATTGCAAGAGAAAGATAGAAAAGAGTAAATGAAATGAAGACGCAGCTCTGCTGTGCATTCGAGAAATACGAAAAGGGAAAACATAAAACAAATTACCTTCTGGATTCGGGAGTGCTCGTGTGGAAAGATGGCTTTATGTTCTCTTATCAAAACATTACCTTTAGCTGACTTTTGGTTTTAAACCACACCTTCACTATCAGTGGATGTGAACGGGCTAATATCATTTTAGCATCTCCATAATTTGCAACTATAACCTATATTTTTAAGAAAATATTTAAGAAAGAGATTTCATTTTGAGGATAATCACTTTTAATATATGAATAAAGTAGACAAAGGTATGCCACGAAATAAGTCACAAAGAATTCAAGTATAATGTGGATCAGAAAATGTGAACAACATGAGAAACTAATATGAAGATTACAATGATTACAGATCCAACCATAGAAAATTACATCCAAGATACAACTTTAATGTAAGCACATGGGTGCCTAAAAAGAAAAG
>BCLG01001526.1:28759-52630 GCA_001602295.1 Zoysia matrella | reverse complement strand
TACTGCAAGCTTAAAACACTATATGATACTTGTAACAGTGTTGTTAAATTACTGGCTTTACCCCAGATTGCAGAAACACAAAGATATGCGGACATGGCAGCAAAGCAGGCTATTATTGAATATGATACAAGTGATTTGGGTCCTGCCATTGTAACTGTGGAGCAAGCTGTGGAAAACAATAGCTACTTTAAAGTTCCCCTAGATTTGTATCCCAAAGAAGTTGGTGATGTTGCCAAGGGCATGGCAGAAGCGGATCACATTATCCCATCATCTGAAGTATGTTCAATAACCGTTCAACGCTTTCAATATATTTTTGTTTCACTTGCATATAGTTACTTTCCACAATCATAGATCATATCTAGTAATTGTTTTCCTTTGAACAATACATGTGGACTTTGTGTTCATTAATAAAGAAGTTTCCAGCGAAAGAGTAAATACGTCCCTTAACCAAGCAAGCTACCTGTCATCACTACACCACAGTTCACTATTAGCAAACTATTATTCGGTCGCTGTAAGTAGTGTTGGTAAAGGTTTTACTGACTGATGTACAGTTGCCATCTCCAAAGAAATAGAGATTCATAGTTGGACGCTATTTAATAAAATTACCGATCAACAGTCGGTGGCAAACATCACAGCTGGTTTAAATAACAAACCATATTATGCAATATTAATTCTTATTATTAATACTGAGCCACAATATTTCCAAAATTGTGTTGCAGAAATAGAATCATTTATTCAACCATTGAAAAAAAATTCAAATTACTCCCTAGTAATAACATTGAAGTACAAGTGATAGATTACAATGTCTTCCTCAAAGTTTTGATTCAAACATTCGAATTGTTCAATGCTAAAAATTTCTAAAATAAATACACTCAATATGCTTGTCTTGTTCATGTGCTGTCCAACCATTACCTGAAATAACCACACCATCATGATCTACTAAGATAGGCCGGCACTTCAAATATTCACCTGTACTCGGTACACAGAATTGGCTTATTAGCAGGATTATAATCCTAGTGTGTCTGGTTCTACCTCTAAACCTCCAAGTCAAGAATCCCCAATAAGGCGATATAAACATTTGAATAATACAATAAGACGTCTGGTTGACTTTTAAATTACACTATAAGGAGCTAGATTCTAATGTTAAGGGAACTGTAATGCTGCTAGTAACAAGTATCTTACGATATGGGAGCTTTTTTTTCAAGAGAAGAAAATTATTGCTGCTTACCAGGGCTAGTGCATATGGAATAAGGTAATTTGAGCAGGCAGCACCTTTTTAGGTTGCAAAGATTAAACTGATGAACAACATGCAATTAAAAAACTTTACAATAGCTTAGCAATATAAATTGGGTTGTTCTAGATACCTTATGAGTTTGTTCTAGATTCACACATGTTCTAACTAGCAGTATATACAATCATTTATCAAAAACAGTTTTCTCACAGGCAGAGATGTTTCTAGGTCAATTAGGCTTTGTCTTGAGTCCCTGACTTAATTGTAAGCAATTTTCATAAAGTAGGAAAAGATTGTTATAGTTGTGACTCCAAGTAGTTTATGTCAACCATATTATTATGCATGCCATGCTGTTTACGATCCTAATGAAATTAAATTCTCCTAGAAAAAACATGAACACTAATAAAACTTACAAATTTAAATTTAACCTTGAACCAAAAGCTATGTACCTAAACTCCGAGCTGATAATTAGCGAGCGGTAGAGCTGTACATAGTCCTTAGCAAGCATCAGTACCTGGAATCGAGCCGGATCTCGGTCCTGATCAATGGAGTTTCCGGATCTTCTTCCTTCTTATGGTCGGTGGCCGAATCACGTTCTTGGGTGCAGGAGGCAGCACTCGCAGGGTGCTTCTCATGTGGGACATCAATAGCAGAGGGTGGTACGCGTTATATATGACAAAAAAAAAGTGTTACTATCTTTTTCACTTTGACAACAAATCTGCAGATTTAAATTTATGACTGCAGTGTTTGTCAGGTTTTTGAGCTACTCCAGTTGTGTCACTTTGGTTCCTCTTCTCTCAAAATGCCAAAATCAACAACCTAATTTGTTTGATAGTCACATAGGTCTAATCGGGTCTCAAATTATAGATTTGGGGTAGGGGTTTTGATCAATTGTATAAATAGCAACTAGTCGGTTAACCAGTAATCAATTAGACCATTATCTATTATTCAGTAATAGACTTCCCTCAAGGCATTGATGTGATTTGGTTGTCGGACACGCAGGAGAGGTGACAGGAGGAAAATAAGCTAAATTGTTATTAGATATCTGACTAGTTCCTCGGTCAGACAGAATGTCTGTATCAGTTGTAGTTTTAGCGAATTTGTATTCCCTCCGTTCTTTAATTGATGTCGCCGTTGACTTTTAAATTCAATTTTGACTATTCATCTTATTCAAAAATTTTTGATAAATTTCATATATTTTGATATAATTTGATTTACCTTTAGAGTTATTTGAATCACAACTTCAAATTTTACACATTCGAGCAAATTTTTTAAATAAGACGAATAGTCAAAGTTGAATCTAAAAGTCAACGGCGACATCAAATAACGAATGAAGGGAGTATGTTTTATGTTGCCTTCCGATTTAGAACCCCCCCCCCCCCTTGGCGTAATATGGGACATGTGTTTTTCCTGTGAAACTGAATTGATTTCTATAAAATTCCTATATGATCTGTGAAAGGTCTTACTTTATGTTTTAAACAAAGTACCTCTTTTATTGACAGAAGTGAACATTAATGGAGAAGGTGGGGGAAAGAAATTTAAATTTTCACACCTGAGTAGGATAGGGCAAGATGTCATAGTCACCACTTCACCACTAAATCACCTGCATGAGTGACTGGCTTGTGATTGTCCGGCCACCATCTTGGCGCCAATGTAGAGAGAGAGAGACCTGTCACAAAGTATTTCCAAATTCATCCAGAGCCACAACCTTCATATTAATTAACAATCATGTTAGCTTCTTAATTGGTAAGCAAATATTCTAAGGTTAATGGAAGGGATTTTAGGATGTCACATAAAAATTAGAGTATTGATTGATGATTCCTGTATACCTCATCCCATGTGATTTTGATGCTGCAGGTAAAACTTGCCTCTGAGTATTACTTCTACATGGAAACACAGACAGCAATAGCAATTCCAGATGAAGATAACACCTTGGTAGTGTACAGTTCATCACAGTACCCTGAGCTTGCACAAAGTGTTATAGCAAGGTGCTTGGGCATTCCATTCAGCAATGTGCGTGTCATTACAAGAAGGGTTGGAGGCGGCTTTGGTGGAAAAGCTTTCAGATCATTCCAAGTGAGTATTTACAAAACAAGATATTAGTATAAAAATTCTGTTCTGCCTCTTTCTGTTTGCAAAAAAGTTATATAATAAAGTATAGCACTTCTATGTCTTTTAACTTATGAGGTCGGTTCATGTCTAGGATCAGGAGTTCAGGACTAGCGTTACTGTTCTTATGGACATCTGAAACTATTTATCATCACTTATTTGTTAGAATTTCAAACTGAAAAATTAGCCTGAGCTTACCCGTATGCAGCGTAGCAGATATTATCTGAGTGGATTTCTGTGGATTGAAGAGCTATGCATGGCACACCCTAACACCCACCTCTCCTATTCGAGGCTGTGAGCTGCAATTATGTGTCTAGTGCTTTTTTTTTCTCGAATACAAAACAGAGCATAGTATCTTTGTATTAAGGGTATAATTCTTGCTTGCAAATTTTATAAAACTAGTCCCAATATTTGTGCTAATGCTACGGTCTAAGAAAAAAAATATTAATTTAAGAAATAATATATTAATATTAAAATAAATTTATTTTGTTTTTCAACAACTTTCTTTGGATCTTGTGTATTTGTTCTGAGTAGTTATGTTTTGTTAACTAACAATGATCCATGTGGGCCCATTATGTGAGAGATCCGAAATAGCTCATCCGTTAGACTTGTAAAGGATGTCAGTAGAGAGATTTCATTCGTCAGATTTTTAAAAGAGGTAACTCTAGGTACATTTTCTATATGCACGTAGTTTAACCTATCTCTGTTGGAGACTTTTAACCGTGTGAACGTAGAAAAGAAAAAGTAGAGATTAACATTCTATTTTAGATAATGCATGTTTCTTCCAAACAACTCAATAAAGGGCTCCTTTGGAATGCATATTTGATTGGAATCATATAGGAATTTCACAGGATTTTTTTTAATTTCACAGAAACTATAGAATCAGGAAAAATTCCCCCATTCCAAGGGGGGCCTTAAATGATTAGATTTTTCTTTACTTTTATTGGTCTTTTTTTTTCTTGTGTCCTATTAATAAAAGTCTATAGGGGACTACCCTTCAGCTGTGTTCAAGAAATAAAAAAAAACATATGTGATGGTAACTGACTTGCAATGAATCACAGTAAGTTCGATGCTTGTCTCCAGAAATGGGATAATTGTAATAGATAGTCCGGGCCTGTTTCCTGCATTTGTTGTTGCTCCAATAGTTCTTACCCACATAGGTGTATACAGTAGTAGAACTGAAAATGTCATTGCCCTCTTTTTGTATGTACATTTGTATGGAAATGGAATTGTAGTTGCATTATTAGTTTTAATATTAGCCTGCAGTTAAACAGTTAAATTACATCAACAGTCACTTGAAATGTTCTATCGACATACAGTAGCTAGTGATCTGGCTATGTTGGCCTCATGGTTTAAGGGAATGCAATTCTTGCTTAGGGCTTGTTCGGTTACTAGGCTAGGAATCATTCTCAGTAGAATTGATTCTTGGTATGAATTAAGTCATCCTAAACTAATAACTTAATCTTTATTTATAAAAATTCCACTAGGATATATAGGAAAACTCGATCTATACTTGTCTTTTATCTTCTGTGGCTCGGTTTCGTTCCACGCAGTAGGAGGTGTGTTTTCATTCTAGGTCATAGAAGGAGGAAATATAGAAATAAACTAGGTTTGATTCCTGCTCTAATAAAATTTTCATAAATAAAAATGAAGCTATTAACCTAGGATGACTTATTCCATACCGAAAATCAATCCTCCTGGGAATGATTTCTAGCTTAGCAACCGAACAAGCCCTTAAGATATATTGACAATGTTCCAATGAGCTTCTGTAGATCTATCTTTCTAAATCAGTTTACTCTCAACAATAGTTTAGAGTACCAGGTCAAGCTGACATCATGTGTTATATGCATCTTTAGGTTGCAACTGCAGCTGCATTATGTGCATACAAATTAAAACGTCCTGTACGGATGTACCTTAATCGCAACACGGATATGGTTATGATTGGCGGTAGGAATCCAGTGAAAGCTCATTATTCTGTTGGATTCAAGTCTGATGGTAAGATTACGGCCTTGCACCTAAATCTACTAATTAACGCTGGGACATCTGAAGATGCAAGCCCCCAGATTCCAGGGAGTATTATCTCAAGCGTGAAAAAGTACAACTGGGGTGCTCTTTCATTTGACATAAAGCTCTGCAAAACCAATAATACGTCCAAATCTGTGATGCGTGCTCCTGGAGATACACAAGGCTCTTTAATTGCGGACACTATCACTGAGCATGTTGCTTCGATACTGTCAGTTGATGCTATCAGCGTGAGGCAAAAAAACTTTCACACTTATGATAGTCTTCAGTTATTCTACCCAGAAAGTGCAGGCGAAGCTTCTACGTACACGTTACATTCTATTTTCAATAGATTGGTCTCAACTTCAAGCTACCTTGATCGAGCTGAATCCATCAGACAATTTAACCATTCAAATAAGTGGCGGAAACGGGGCATTTCTTGTGTGCCCCTCATTTTTAAAGTTGAACCAAGGGCAGCTCCAGGACGAGTTTCTGTGCTCAACGATGGTTCCATTGTAGTTGAGGTTGGAGGAATAGAGATCGGGCAAGGACTATGGACCAAAGTACAGCAGATGACAGCATTTGCTCTAGGACGTCTGTGGCCAGATGGGTGCCAAGGCCTTCTTGACAGAGTGCGTGTCCTACAGGCGGATACATTGAACTTAATACAAGGAGGACTTACTGCTGGTAGCACTTCGTCTGAATCTAGTTGTGCAGCAATCCTTCAGGCTTGCAATGTGCTAACTGACAGATTAAAGCCAGTCATGGATAGGCTGCATCGCCAATCAGGAAATGTCTCATGGGATGCTCTTATATCTCAGGTGATTTATTCTTCAGAATTTTTTTTTTCTGGCTCTCCTATCTACCATTAGACTATTTTCTTTTTACGTAAAATATCAGAATTATATTTGAACCATGTTAAGATAGACCAAATAGTATTCTTTTACCTCTTGGGAGGTGCGACAAAAATTGAATCTCAGTCGAATTTTACAAAAGGAAAAAAATAGTAAATAGAATTTCCATTTGAAAAACATGCTGTCCGCTAATTTCTCCGCGCTCGTTGCCGCAGTCTCAGCCGACAGCCATGAAATTTCATACGTAGCTCGTCCATGGGCATGTCATGTTTTTTACATCAAAATAATTATTTCTTTTAATCATGTGATACGTTATTTTGCTGTTATTCCTCATAGCCCAACCAATATGGCGCCAGAATCACTTATTTCTCATAATATTTTAACTGGAACATTTTTACCTAACAAAAAGTAATTGACATGATTTAGCTTGAAGTTCATCACGTTTGTACAGTATTGAGTTGACACGATGTTTGTCCACATTCTACCATTTCAAGTTGCAATTTATGTTGTCACGTTCAAAAGAAATGTGCAAGTGTCACGTTCTGAAAACTTGTATTAGTTTCCAAACCTGTCAAATGAGATTATTGCCGAAACTGAAGGAGCTGGAAAAAATTGTTACTTTCTAAATTTGTTGCGTGCGATGGTTTTTAAAACACACTAATTACTTTCCTTATTGAAGACACACTAACTAATAATTATTAGATAACTTTTACCTCTTAGGAGGTAAAAGATCAATTTATACCTCGAGATTTACACAAATGGCTGGTCCACATTCAATTCAGTCTATCGTAGAATCTGCCTTATACTTAATTCTTTCTGTTATGCTATAATGTTGGAAAAGCAGGCCTCAAAGGAAAATGTTAATTTGTCTGCAAGTGTATATTGGGTACCTTGCCAGGACTTTAACAAGTATCTGAACTATGGAGCTGGAATCACTGAGGTGCACTGAATCTTTCTTTTGTAAATGTTAATTCACAACATCGCACTAAAATTAGTCTAAAAAAACATCGCACTAAAACCTGTATTACGTGTCATTTTTTCTTTCCAACAATCTTATGAAAAGTACAGGTGGAGATTGATCTTCTTACCGGAGCAACTACCTTGCTGAGGGGTGATCTGGTGTATGACTGTGGGAAGAGCTTGAATCCTGCAGTAGACTTAGGCCAGGTTCTGCGAACCTTCTCCTGTTTTTAAGTAGTTCCGAATTGAAATCGGTCATCCTTCATAACTCAACACATTCCTGCGTTTTGTGGCATCCACATTCATGCGTTTTGTGGCATACACATTCATGCTAGGTCATATCTGATCCATCTCATCTATCGTACAGATTGAAGGTTCATTCATTCAAGGAATTGGCTTTTTCATATATGAAGAATACTTGACCAACAATGACGGCTTGATGATTAGCAACAGCACATGGGACTACAAGATCCCAAGTGTCGACACCATCCCTAGGCAGTTCAATGCAGAGGTTCTGAATACTGGTTACCACAAGGACCGTGTGCTCTCTTCAAAAGGTACAGCATAACACAATTTTTTTTACTTCTTGAACATAATTTGTTTTCAATCGCACTAATGTAAACTTTTCTGATGTCAATTAACTGCTGCTTCTGCCAGCTTCTGGTGAACCAGCCTTAGTTCTTGCGTCGTCCGTCCATTGTGCAGTTAGAGAAGCTATCCGAGCAGCTAGAAAGGACTTTGCAAGCAGTACAGAATATGGGAGCGCACCGCAGGTTTTTCAGCTCGATGTTCCTGCACCTATGACAGTGGTGAAAGAACTATGCGGTTTCGATATTGTCGAGAAATATTTAGAAAGTGTATCTATCCATGACACTTAAAACTGGTGGACAATCTTTCTTTTAGGCGCCATCATTTGTGCAATTAAGGAAGTAGTGTGATCCAATCATTTGATTTGAACAATAAGTGGGGCATAGTAAAACAGAAGAACACTTTGGACAACATATAGTGTGTGCACACTATTAAAAAATTGGATTGTAAACATATTATATTTAGAAATTCTTAGTAGAGGAGAAGAAACTCATTGTTTGTATATACATCATATGGAACAATAACAATGTATTTCTTTGTTACACTTACAAGGGGGACGTGCTGGTGGCCGGTCGTGGCCTATGCGCCGACAGTTGGGCCCTACTCCGCTCCCTCACGCCTCTGCCCTCAGTCAATTAGTCAGTTGGCCGCAGTAGCTGTAGCTGCCATGCATTGTGCTGCTTCTCCGTCACTGCGAAGGTGCACGCCGGTGACTCTACTTAGCGCTACGACAACCCATTGAACCACGCCTCCGTAACAACTAATAACATTTGGGCCCGCATGCTATTATTGGTGAAAGTTTTCACTTGAATGTGCAACAAGGGTTCTACCCACGTGGGAAACCATATATCATGAGAAAAATGCAGCTTCTTCCGCTTAGGAAATGCAACGGATCGGTTTCGGGTCAGGTTGAGCAAAAATCAGCCCGCAATGATAGAGGCCATAGGTGAAATCTTAGACCCGCGCCTATGGGTATGGTACCCACGCCGAGCCCCTCAGGTTTTGATGCCCATTGGGCTTGAAGATAAAACATTTGATATTGCAAAAGAATCATCATATATAAAATCTAAATTCAGCAAGCAATCAATTAGCAACAGGCAAGAGCAATTAGCCAGGGCACCTAACAAAAAAATGCTGTCCTCAATTGCGCTGCAGCGCGATGGACGCCATCCCCAACGACATGGGCATGTGGTGGGCAGCTGGCGGGCGGTGCTATTGGTGGTGGGATTGGCGGCAGCAGCAGGAGGTGCGCGTGGCTAGTGGCAGCGGCCGGGCTAGTGTTAGCTTCATGACCAATGAAGCTCCTCAAAAGATATGAATTTTTTTGTGATTGAATGAAAATCATGAACTAACTTGTTGAATGTAGGTTCATCAACACTACTCTTCACTTCTGAGTTGGTTGCTTTAAAGTTGCTTAGTGCTCCAGTGATTTTTTTCAAAGATGAAGCTTGTTCAAGGCTAAAGATGATTTAGAGCCTAATATGGCTTAGTTTTAGGACTTCAATCAATAGGAAAGCTGGTACTCTTAAGAGGGGTCGAGGCACTCCATCTCAGTTTTACATGTATTAGGTAGTATAGATGCTCTAGGTTTTCTGAGGCACTTGAGTGATCGGAGGAGGTTTGAAGATGTGAAATGTTGCAGCGGAAAGCAAGAAGATCTCGAAGTTGTCAAATTTCAGCAATAGGAGTCAGCGGACAATTCGGAGATGGTTGAAGGCAGAAGTCCAGAGAGATAGTTTTCTGTAGGTAGATCAGAGGAAGTCACCGAACAATTCGATGGTGTCACTGGACAGTCCGACGAGCGCAGAAGAGCAGAATCCAAAAAATGTGTTTTCTCGAGCCGAAGAAGTCATCGGACAGTTAGATGAGTCAGTGATCAAACGGTCCAGTGTCTCTGAAGATGGAGTTCAAAAGAGGTGTTTCTGGTTGTCCAAAAGAGAAGGTCGCTGGACAGTCCAGTGAATGTATGCATCGGACAGTCAGATGTCATATTTTGTAGACTCTAGAAAGGGTGTTTTTTGTCTGATGAAGACCAAGAGTCACTAGATAGTCTAGCGGTCCCAATCATTGGACAGTCCGGTGACAGCTTTTTAGCAAAGGCTTCCAACAGCTTTTTCGAGGTTGGAGCCTATATAAACCGTTGAGGAGCTGTTGTGGAGGTTAATTGTGGCTAGAAGAAAGGAGAGCACAAGGAAGCATCTTAAGAGATCTTGAGTGCTTGTAAAGTGTAGCAAAGAGCATCCAAACTTTTTTAGATCTTGTGAGGTTAAGAGGAGTGTTTTAGACTTGTCACTCTTGGTCTCTGGCACGCTAGACCAGTTAGGCGTCATTGTCTGAGCTTGTGAGGAAATTGTGAAGGACGGCATCAAGTTTGTCCATGGTTATCGGTCCCCTGCTCGAAAGGGACATCAAGAAGGAGCATCCGAGCCTTGGAGGCTTGCTCTTGCGACTGGATATTGTTTGCTACAGTCGGGATCACCGATGACTTCACTCCAGGAGTGAGCAGATAGCACCATTTCGAGAACAGCGGGAGGGACCGATACTCCGACGGGTGTTGTCCAACGAGGATTAGTGGAAGACGCCATCTTGAGACCATACTGAGCATTCTTTTCTCTCTATTCCTTATTCCACATCTACTTTATTGCGAGTAGTGTTATAGGATGCTTTGCTATTCCTCTTGGCGGTTCTCATGCTCGCATGACTTGCTTGTTAGCTTGATAGGTTGTTCTTTCTTAGATTAACTTTGCTATCTATTTGTGCTTAGTTATTTCCTAGCTTGTTATTTATCTTGTTTAGTCATTATCTTGTTAGGAGTTGCTTGTTAGATAGCTAGATAGTAGGAAGAGTTGAAAAAGTCTTAGTAGTATTAGTTCCCAATTCAACCCCCCCTTCTTGCTCACTTAATCCTTACAAGTGATGGGGGAACATTCTTCATCGGGGTCTGGTAGTAGCTCATAGAAGAATCGCTTGTTGAGCTACTTATATGCTACTAAACTGATGAATTTGGTCAATAACATGAACAACATGTCCAACTCCTCATCTAGAAAGGTTTTATGTGCTATTGTGAATGATAATGGTGAATATCTAGAGCTTTTTGAGACTTATGCTCACTTTAGATCTCTTTAGGTGATTCTTTGAAAAGATTACATGATCTTCTTGAAAAGATTAATGAATTTGATGGAATTTTCAAGATCAACCATGAAGAATCGATCAAGATGTTCATCTCCATCATTGAGACCAATTCCTTGTCTTCAAATAAGACAATCATTGACGAGGTCTTGCCTAACATGGATAATCTCGACACCTCTATATCAAGAGCAAGGATTAGAGGACATGCTCATCACACTCTTGACCCACAGACTTGCAATATCTCTTCTTCTACTAGCACACAATTATTTACTGGTGATGATGCTATTGCTAGTACTTTGTTAGAGGACTCTTTTGGTGTCGTATGTGATGAGTATGACAATACTATTGTGCTTCCTAATGAAACCCAATATAATCTATATGCTCGCATTGATAAGCTTGTAGAGTGAATCAATTCTTATGGGAAGCATCATATCACAAGTACTGAAGGTATCAAAAAGAAACTTGATGTATGGAATGCACCTCTTGAGCTTTGTAGAAGACAAGTTTCACCAAGTGAAGCTGATCTTATTGTTGAGATTAGTACAAATAAATCATATAAAATTTTAGCTACTAACACCGCTTGTCTTATGGCTTCTAGCAAGGTGAACTACAAGAATGATGTTAAATATTAGGTGCTTGATAGTAGATGTACTCAACACATAACCGAAAATTGCAAAATATTCACCAACATCAAAGAAGATGAAGATAAAGATAAGGTGACATTCGGGAATAATTCAAAGAGAAGAATCAAGGGATTGGGCAAAGTTGCTATCTCCAATGACTTGTCCATATCAAATATCATGTTGGTGGAATTCTTCAGCTTCAACCTTCTATCGGTGGCACAACTTTGTGATCTTGGTTTTACTTGCTTCTTTAATGACAAGGGTGTCGAATTAATCAACAAGTCCTTGGGTCTTATATTCAATGATTTTTGGCACAACTACTTGTATATTGTGGATTTCTCTTCAAATAGAGTTGCCCCGGAAACTTCTCTCGTTGAAAAGTCTTCCAAAGGATGGCTATGGCATAGGAGGCTTGCCCACATTCAAATGGAGCAATTGAAGAAAGTTACCAAGAAGTAGGTATCCAAGACGTTATATTTGTAAAGGACAAATTGTGTAGTGATTGTCAAGCAGGAAAACAAATGGCCACTCTTTATCCTTGCAAGACTATAATGTCCACATCAAGACCTCTAGAACTCTTTCATATTGATCTCTTTGGACTAACAACATACAAAAACCTTGGTGAAAATTTCTATTGTATGGTGATTGTTGATAATTTCTCTAGTTACACATGGACCATATTTCTAGAAGATAAAGCTCAAGCTATCTCCAACTTTAAAAAATTTTCTAAGAGAGCCTAAAATGAATTTGAAACCAAAATTAAGAAGCTTAGGAGTGATAATGGAACCGAGTTCAAGAATTCTATCATTCAAGAATATTGTGATGATCTCGGCATCAAACAAGAATTCTAGACCACCTAGACTTTGGAGCAAAATGGTGTAGTTGAAAGGAAAAAATTAGACTCTTATCTCTCTTGCAAGAGCTATATTAGACGAATATGGCATTTCCAGAAAGGTTTTGGGCTGAAGCAATCCATACGGTTTGCTATACCTCAATCGAGTATATCTACATCGCATGTTGGAGAAGACTCCCTATGAGCTATTAGTGGACAGAAAGCTTAACTTGGCATACTTCGGTATTTTTGGATGCAAATGCTATATCTTCAAGAAAAGGAAAAGCTAGGGAAGTTTGAGAAGAGGACCAACATTGGTTTTCTTGTCGGGTACTCCGGTAACTTTAAAGCCTATCGTGTCTTTAATGCTACTCCCAGATTTGTAGAGGAATCTTATGATGTGCAGTTTGTTGAGACTAATGATTCTTATGAAAACAAAGAACTTACTAGTTGCGATGTAGAAGATGAACCTTTGGAGGAAACTATGCGAAAGATACCCGTGGGAGAAGATCTTCCAAGAGAAGATGGTGACGATCCTGCCACACCGCCGCCGAAAGCATCCTCCTCGAGGCAACAAGATATCGCTACATCAACAAATCAAGCTCAAGAATCAATAAGTGTACAAGCACCTAGAGATTAACACCAAGAGCCTACTACCCCAAGAAATCGAAGAACCCCTACACCAAGTTCTACACCACTATGCCCAACAAAGCATCAAGAATTGAAGAAGATTGCAGCTCACCACTTCGACAACAAGATACCTTCATCAAGGAGCAAGTCACTCATGATGAACAAGATGTCTCTTCATTGCAAGCTCCACCGGCTCAAGAGGCTCCAAGAAGGCACAACCCCATTAGTCGAGATCACAGAAGTGACTTGATTCTTGGGAGTCCCTCTTAAGGGTTAAAAACTAGAAGGAATCAATACAAACTGAATTATACTAATGATGAAACTGCAAATATTGCTTGTGAGAATTTCTCCCTTGTATCCTTAATTGAGCGCAAGAACATTGATGAGGCGGTAGTAGATCATAAGTGAATGATGGCTATGCAAGAGAAGCTAAATAACTTTGAAAGAAATCAAGTTTAGGACTTGGTGAAAAGGCCTAAACACAAGAACATTATCGGTTTCAAGTGGATCTCGAAGAACAAACAAGATGAGAATGGTAATATCATGAGGAACAAAGCAAGGATCCTTGCCAGGGGTTATTTCTCAAGTTGAAGGGGTTGATTTCAACGAGACCTTCGGCCCCATGGCTCGTCTTGAGTTAATTCGAACCTTGCTCACATATGCTTCACATTTTAACTTCAAATTATATCAAATGGATGTAAAGAGTGTCTTTTTAAATAGTTTTATTAATAAGCCAGTTTTCATTGAGCAACCGCCTTCAAGTTAAAGAAAGCCTCATATGGACTCAAGTAAGCTCTGAGAGCATGGTATGAGAGGCTAAGAGACTTCCTCATCGGCAAAAGCTTCAAAATAGGAGTATTGATAATATCCTATTTACATGTTGATAAACATTTATTCATTTGTCAAATTTATCTAGATGATATCATCTTTGGGTCTACTAATGAAACTTATAATATAGAATTGCGTGATCTAATGGCCAAAGAATTTGAGATATCCATAATAGGTGAGCTCTATTTGTTCCTTGGTTTTCAAGTGAAGCGAATAGAACGAGGGACATTCATCATCTATCAAGAGAAGTACACAAGGGATCTCCTCAAGCGATTTGAATTGGAAGATTCTAAACCAATCAAGACACCAATGGTCACCAATGGTATTCTTGACCCGGATGAGAACGGTAAATTGGTTGATAAAAAGCATTATAGATCCATGATTGGCTCCCTCTTATACCTTACCGCATCTTGTCCGGATATCATGTTTAGTGTATGCTTATGTGCTCGTTATCAAGCTAACCCTAAGGAATCTCATTTAAGTGCTGTTAAAAGGATCCTTAGGTACGTCTAGTATACAACAACCATAGGTCCTTGGTATCCAAAGGATGGAGGCTTTGATCTTGTTGGTTACTCCAACTCAGATTTCATCGCATGCAAAGTGAGTCAGAAAAGTATCTCCGATGGATGTCAATTTCTTAGGAGATCCTTGGTTGCCTGGACCTCAAAGAAGCAAAGCCGTGGCTCTCTTAATGGCCGAAGCGAAATATATGGCAGCCGATGCTTGTTGTGCTCAACTTCTCTACATGAAGCAAACCCTCATGGATTATTGGTTGAAATATAATCAAATCCCTCTATATTGTGATAGTGAAAGTGCTATCAATATGGCTCTCCATAAGAGTGATCTTGGAGAGAAATGATGATTAAGAAAGAGCATGATTGAGGGAGAGAAATATTGTGATCAAGGGATGACAAGAAGAGAAGACAACAAAACGAGTAATACTTGCTTATATTCACAAATGTCTTAACTACTACTCCTTTGCTCTCTACTCGCCTTGTGACTATTTTTCTATGATAAAAAGGGAGACAAAGAAACCAAGATGGATGGAGACGACCGTTCTAGGAAGAGAAAAGAAGCAAGCTTTGCATATATCAAGGGGGAGTTGTAAGCCAAGGTATGAATCTGCATGCTATTTTGGGCTTATTGACAAGGGATAGTAAGACAACTTTCGCCTTTCTATTCAATTATGTTGTCTCGCCCTTTATTTCTATTTTTTTTCTATACTATCTCGATCATTTGTATCATGGTTGTCATCCATCACAAAAAAGGAGAGATTGTTAGCTTCATGACCATTGAAATCTCTAAAAGGTATTAATGATTTTGGTGATTGAATGAAAATTATGAACTAACTCGTTAGATGTAGGTTAATCAACATCATTCTTCACTTTTATGAGTTGGTTGCTTTAAGGTTGCTCTGTGCTCTGGGCGATTTTTCCATGGGTGAAGCTTAATCAAGGCTAAGGATGTTTTTAGAAGCCTTTGCTGTCTTAGTTTTAGGTCTTGAATCAATTGAAAAACCGGTACTATTAAGAGGGGTTGGGTCATTCGTCTCGGTTTTGCATGTGTTAGGGTCTATGGATGCTATAAGCTTTTGGAGGCACTTGAGTGATCGGAGGCAGCTTGAAGATGTCAAGAGTTGCAGCAAGAAGTAAGCAGATCTCAAAGTTGTCAAGTTTCAAGATCAGAAGAGTTACCGGACACTACGGTGATGGTTGAAGATAGAAGTCCAAAGAGGCAATTTTCTGGGGTCAGACCAGAGAAGTTCATGGAACAGTCTGTCAGTGTCACTGGATAGTCTGTGAGTATAGAAGATCGACGTCCAGAAGAGGTGCTCTCAAGAGTCAAAGAAGTGAAGTCTCCTGACAGTCAGGTGATTCAGTGATCGGACAGTTCGGTGAGTCTGAAGATGAAATTCAGAGGAGGTGTCTCTGGAAGTTAAAAAATAGGGTCACTGGATAGTCAAGTGAAGGTTTGCACTGGACAGTCCAATGCCACATAGAGTGGATTTTAGAGAAGGTGTTTTCTATTCATCAAAGACCATAAGTCATTGGACAGTCAGGTGGTCCCAGTCACCGGACAGTCTGTTGATTGCAAAAAATAGTCAGCTTTTTGGAAACGGCCATTTTGGGGTTTGAAGCCTATATAAACTGTGGGGGAGCTATTGTGGAGGATACCTGCGGCCAGAAGAGTTCAAAGATCACTTGTCAAAGCCAAAGCTCATCAAGGATAGCACATGGAAGCATTTTAAGAGATCTTAAATGCTTCTGAAGAGTAGCAAAGAGCATCCATATATTCTAGAGCTTGTGGGGCCGAGAAAAGTGTCTTAGACTTGTTACTCTTGGTCTATGAAACTTAGACCGGTTAGATGTCGTTGTCCGAGCTTTCGAAGAGATTGTGAAAGACAACATCAAGTTTGTGAGCGGTTTCGGATTCCCCACTCAAAAAGGACACCAAGAGAGAGCGCCCGAGCCTTGAAGGCTTACTCTTGCAAGTGGTATTGTTCACTACAGTCGGAATCGCTGGTGACTTCACTCCGAGAGTGAAGCATACCCTTGAAAGCACCGTTTCGAAAATGGCAGGAGGGACCAGTACTCCGAAAGAAGTGATCCAACGAGAATTAAAAGAAGGCGCCATCCTTCCAAGACCACGGAAAAATTTGCGGAGTATGCCTTTCTCTCTACTCTTTGCTTTCTACATTTACATTATTGTGAGTAGTGTGATAGGTTGCCTTGCTATTTCTCTTGGTAGCTCTCATGCCGAATGACTTGCTTGCTTGCTTAGTAGTTGTTCCTTCTTTATCCTTGCTATCTCTTGAGTATCCTAGCTTATTTGTTATCTTGCTTAGCTGTTCTTTTGTTAGGAGTTGCTTGTTAGATAGTTTGATTGTAGAAAGAGTTGAAAATTTTCTAATAGTGTTAGTGCCCGATTCAACCCACTTCTTGGTCACTTGATCATTTCATTGCTCGTCCCATGCAGTCCCTTCTCCCTTGCTTTGCCCCTCTTCATGTCTCCACGACCCCCTCCCCCCTGCCTCTCCCACGCCGCCCCTCCACTCCCACCTTGGTGCCTCCACGGTTGCTGTTGCCCAGCGTCATATCCATCAACCCCCTGCCATCCCACCTCTTTCACACCTACACCCTCCTTGACCTGACCCCTACCTCCATCTCCTCGCAGCCGCAGCCTGAGGGTGAGGTAGCAACTACTACAAAAAAAAGGTATCTGCAGGCGATTCTAAACAGGTCAATGCAGGTGGTTTTTGGTTCTGCTACCATCAGTGAGCCTATAGAAATAGAGCATTTGTACACGCATTTGTATCAACCGGCACTAAGTTCTTTTGTGTAGGAAGATTTCGTAAAGCAATTGCCTGCATTAAGTTCTTTTGTGCAGGTGGATTTTATAAAGCAGTCACCTGCGCTAAGTTCCTTTGTGCAGTGGTCCTGTAAGAGAGCCACCTGCACTAAGATCCTCGGTGCACGCGGTCATTTAGATAGGTCGCTGCACAAAGGAATTTAGTGCAGGCGGGTCGCTACGAAGTATGCTTGCATAATATTTATGAAATCCAAGCGGCCTATAGTGGTTCGCCTGCAGAAACTATTTTTTATTTTTATTTTTATACATGATATATACAAATGAATCAATTTTTGAAAGGACATTGGATTCAATATTCCTGCAAAGTAATATAACAAATGATTCGAACTCGAAACAAACAAGTATATATTATAGACCATGTTTGCTATAGATTATACTGCAAATTAAATTTACATTCTGTGAACTTATCTCACCGCTAAAAGTTGAAGGTAAAGATCCACTAATAGTGCTATGCTTTATGCAAATGACCATCCTTGTGAGCCAGCCTGTCATGCTTAGGAGTCGGCTGCAGTTGGCTATTTTTGACGGGTAAGTCTTGCTGAGTAATTAGTACTCACGGTTTGTTGTTTCCTCTTTTTGTGCTCTAACTCTTCCTCTTTGTAGCTAGTGTGACTACTGCGGCAAAGTGGTGTGGGAAGGTGAACCCCTTGCAGACTGGTCTGTTGAATGGGTTCCTTCTTCCCCTACACCAGGTCGTGAGGAATGAAGCATGTTTTAGGGCAAGATATGTTTCATAGTAAAAAACCGTTATATCTTTTTTGTATCGCTTTCGCTATGTTTTAAACTCTGTTTTAAACTTATCTCTCTTAAGACCACTTGAACATTTGTTGTAAGACTTTAATCAGTTTTCTATATTTTATATTATCACTTGTGGTGTACTATTTGAGTATTGTTATTCAATATCACTCGAGATCGATCCTAAGCGAGCTGCTCGTGGTCTTTGGGGTGGTTCTGCCACAAATTGGTACCAGAGCTAGATCAGGGTTAGTACAACTAAAAATGAGTTATTTTCAAAAATTAAACAATGGTGAAGTCCTAGTTACTTAGCCCACATAAGGACTATATTAGTTTAGTTCTTAGGTGGCAATGCTAACTCTGCATTCATGCATTTTACTTTATGTTGTTTAATTTTCTTGCAACTACAGCTATGCCCAGGTAAGAAGGTAAGGTACGCACTCGAATGCGGTAAAATTCAAGTCTCATCCATACGAAGTTCAGGGGTATGGAGTATTCCGTACAGCGATCAGTACGGGAAGTGAATATGTTCTTCGAAACATATGAAATATTTGCCGCCTAATGGGTAGTGCGGCCATTCGCCACCTAATGGTAAGTGTGGACCTCTTGCCGTATGATGTGAATCACGGTCATGTCTCTCAAGACGTGGCTTACTTGAGGACGCCTCATATGGCAATGATACGGTACGTAAGTTTTTCTTTTTGTATTGTCTGTCTGTGGTTGTGTGATCCTTTTTTGCAGGTACGCTAACTTCGAATTAGTTCATTTAGAAAGCGACTAACCTAGTCTTGAGAGTTTGAGCCACCGAGGTCACGTTTGGTCGCTCTATTAGACCAACTCTTTTTCTTTTTGGTGAGGACGTAGGACCGAGATGTTGTCATGGCATAGCATTGCATTTGCATGAAAGTTAAAACACAAGCCACCTAAATATCTTCTAAAAATGAGAATACGGATCTCCATGTTTGGGTCTGAAATATCATTCCATTTCTTTCCTTGACCCAAAAATCTCCAAACTTCAATGCCAAATAGGTCCCAATCATAGTTACTCTTGTTTTCAGTTCTTAGTTGCAAAACTTCATATTTTTGATCTGTTGCTCGTACGAGGACGAGTAAATATGCGTTGGAAAGCTATGAAAGTCCTCTACGACTTTGTTATTCAACTCCAGTTCTGATTTGGCATCTATTAGAGCCAGAAAGGATTTCTGTGGCTGCTGTCAGTGCAGGACAGATTTGGCGTTGTGCTGTTTTTGTCATATTTCACATACAAGCTATTGTGTCAAGCAAGTTTATCACTTGTATGCTAACCTTAATTCATGTGTTAAGTAAGGAACGACATTTGTGGTCTAAGAGAATGTTCATACTTTATTTTAATGTTCTCTCCATCTATGACTTCTATCGAGTTACTTAATAACCTTGTTTTGCACTTGTATGGTAGAATGGTGTGAACTCGTAGCATGGCTGAGATCTATGAGGGGCAATCCTCTCAGCAAGGAGCATCTCAGTAAGGAGCACCTCCGCAAGTGCCTCCATCAGCACCACCTCAAGTGACCATCGAGCAGTTGATGGCCACTCAAAATGAGTTGATGCGGATATTGGTTCAGAACCAAGGCAGGGTGCAAATGTCAATCAAGCTCATCAACAGCCACAGCAAGCAACTTACTCTAAATTTTTTGCAACTCACCTGCCAAAATTTGCTGACTGCTGATCCCTTGGATGCGGATGACTGGCTTCGCACCGCCCAGTCCAAGTTTGGGCTTATCAGATGCACTGAGCATCAGAAGACTCTATTTGCTGCCCAACAGCTTCGTGGTCCTGCTGGAGCCTGGTGGGCCAATTATGAAGCTGCACTGCCCACCGGTCATCAAGTCGAGTGGGCTGAGTTTTGTGCTGCTTTCTATGCACATCACATTCCTGAGGGTCTTATGAACCGCAAACTGCTGGAGTTTCTGAATCTCCGATAGGGTCAGGATAATGTGCATGAGTACTCTCGCAAGTTTAATCACCTTGCGCGGTACGCCTCTCACCATGTGGATACTGATCAGAAGAAGAAAGAGTGTTTCAAGAGAGCTTTGAGTATAAAGCTCCGTGATCGCCTGGTACTCTACACACATGATACTTTTAATGATTTGGTGAGTGTGGCTATCACTCAAAAAGATGCCATACGCACCCATTAGGAGGAGAAGAAGAAAGGGGTGATGATTGGTTCTTCAAGCCAAGCTCCTCCAAAGTATTGACTTGCTGTCACTTCTCCTACAGGTCAGAGATTTTGGGCTGCAATGCCGTAAGGGGAAAGCTTTCGTCCTCCTTCATTTCAGCAGCCAAGGCCTCTTAATGCTCCACCTCAGCAGCATGCTCATGGGTCTAGGCCTCCACTGCAGCAAGCTCCACAAGTGGCAAGGCCAAGCTCTTATCCGTGCTACAACTGTGGCAAGACTGGCCACTTTGCTAAGGACTGTCGTCGTCCAAGGCAGCAACAAAATTGCAACAACAATGCACCCAAGACTGGTCGAGTCAACTATACCTCACTTGGTGAAATCCCAGAAGGTGAAGAAGTGCTCGCGTGTATGTTTTCTATAACGACCAGGATTTTACTTACCTTTCGATAAGTCCCGATCTCCCGTGGCATTGCCAATCTCAGGAGTTTAGCAAGCACGATATCACAAGCGATCAATCAAGAAACCATAACAGAAATATTAAACAAGAAACAAGAATAGAAAATAGCATGACAAAGTGAAATTATTAGAATAAAATCCTCCAAAGGGGTCCATCGGTACGCAGGCCGGAAACATCTCAGAGCAGATATATCACAATCGTGAATCAAGCAAAAGCAACAGCGGAAGCATCAACATGGCAGTGGTAGCGAACCTCCTCCACACAGGCTAGCTCGAGCGCAGGAGTGGACGTCACAGGCCATCAGAGACGTAGTCGAAGACGAAGCTGAGAGTATCCTCTGAAAACAACAAATTAGAAAGCCATGAGTATGAATACTCAGCAAACCGTGTACTACCTAACAACAATGTATGCATGCAAATGATTTCAAGGGTAAAGATATGGCTCAAGTGCTAAATGCAAGTTTAAAACATTTTATTCTATTAAAAGGATGCAAGAAAGCTTTATTTTCAAACTTGTCAAATTTTATTATCTTGCCTCGCAGAGATCTTCGTTATCTCGGACAAGGGTTCATTTTAATGCCGATGTAAACTCCACACTCGGCCACAGCTCAAAGGCCGGAGTCAAAAATATTTTGAAAAAGGAGGAGGAAGAAAAGCAAAGCTACTCAACACGGAGCACAACTCAGGGGGGGTGTCCTTCCAAGAGGACGTGGCAATGCGCATCGACTAAAACTCTGCAGAGGTTATGCACCTGGACCCACAAGAAGCGTCATCGGGAACTACCGTCATAGCCCCGACGAACACACAAGACCCGTCCACAAGCTTTAACTGGCGTCATCCGTCCTCCAGGATAGAGATCCCAAAAGCCTACGCAATCGGGTCCTGGAGTTGTGAAGAGTCTACCACTAATCAGGTGGGGTGTCTCGATCTCGTGTGGAGAGTCAAAGCTCTACACCACACTAACACTACATCGCCAACCTACGGGTAAACAAACAGTCTCAGCAAACTTCAAAATCAAGCCAACTGCCCATACAAGGTAACATGGTGTGCATGGTTGTCAACTGAGCGTACAAAGCTCGAAGGACTCGGTCCTTAATTGCCAGGGCAGGCACCAACTCCAACCTTAACGCCAACAACAAGTCTCACGGAAAGATCCCATCTTGGACCTTCCCGTTGTACCCGCAACAGGTACGCCCAAAGGGACTTTTCAAAAGTCTCCCTGCTCCTCATACTCCAACCTGCCCCCGCTAAATAGTTATGTATAGTTATTTGCAATACTCACACATTTGAAGCACCGTTCAAAAACATTTAACAAAAATTCTATTTTATGGTGATAGGTGTGAGATGAAAATAAATGCGACTAAGCATGGCTAAGCATAAAAGTAAAACAAATGTACTAAAGCAATCCTAGGGTTGATATTTGTGGAACAGTAAACAGGCACGGCTTAAGATTGTTGCTAGCACATTTTAAAATAGTTGACATGCAAATTAAGGTTGCAAACAAAACGTGCAGTTTAAAATGCTGGAAACAAAGTGATCAAGGAACGCGGCTTGCCTGGCAAATCAAGATCAAAGTCGGGATCCGGATCGTCAAACTGAGCTGGCTCAGAACTCCTCAGGGACAGCAGCTAATCACAACACGAACAACAGGGATTAGACACTAATTACACGATAAATAAAACCAAAAATTAAATCTAAATCGAACTTACTAGACTAAACGTGCGCAAAATATTTTCTGGAACAACCCTACACGACAATCGCGACGAGACAAAATAACGGAACAATTTTGAGATTAATCGGAGATCAAACGGGGTTCTCGAAAATTGTAGACAATCGAGACCACAAGGATTTAGATTAATTGCATAATAATTAATCACAGTTAAATTTGCAATTAATCTACAATTAATCAGAAAGGAAAAGGAATTTAAGAGAAGGAAAGTTGTTCTCCCCGGGATCTGAAATTGAAGACGAAATCGGAGATTCGGAGACCGGAGACCCGTGCTGAAATTCGGAGATTGGAAACCGGATCTCGGTAATCGGAGAAGAGGGTCGGCGACTTCGGCACGGAGGAAAAACAGCCCAGGGCGAGGGGCTTTCGGCCGACGGAACGGCACGAAGAACGAGGCTGACGCGGCTCGGGCGATGCGCTGGAAATCGAGGCGGACAGCGACGTACGGAGTTGAGGTTGACGGCGTCGGAGCTGCTCGCGGTTGGCGGGAACGGCGACACGGGCGCGATAGACGACAGCAGAGGGCGGCTCGCCCGGGGACTCGAGAAACGGCGTAGGATGACGCAGCTGGCGACGGGATCGAGGCAGTGGAGACAGGATCGAAGACGGCTCACGTGGCGCGCTGGAGACTCGGCTGTGACGCGGCTCGGTGGCAGGACGGCGACGCGCGGGCAGTCACGCGGACTCCAGCGGCGCAGCGGAGACAGGCAAGGCGCGGAGATCGAGGTCGAGCAGGAGAGGAGCGGCGGCGCGGAAAACGGTTGCTAGAAAAACTCGCGGTGGAAGAAAGGAGAAAAGGAGAAAGGAAAGTGAGATTGAGATTAGGTTAGGGTTAAGGGGTATTTATAGGTGGGTGAAAAATAGGGGTTAGGAATTAATCTGGGATTTAATTAATAACTGCGAATATAATTAAAAAGGCTGAAGAGATTAATCAAGGAAAATATTTAGGGACCCGAAAATTAATTTGAAAAATTCCGGAAAATAATTTTAGTCCAAACGTAAAAATTACGCGGACTAAATTATTTTCGCAACAAATCAGATTTGATACACGGATTTCGAATTTGGACGGAACGAGGTTCGGAACGAATGATTTTGAACGGAACGAAAATTGCGACAGACAATTTAAATTGGAACAGAATTTGGAAGACACGCCACTTTATTTAATTCGAAAATTCGGGATGTTACAACTACGACAGGATTTGGAGTTTTCCCCAAAAATCAGGCCTCACTACGCCGCCGGCCGTCATCTCTTAAATCCGGTGAGCTCCTGCAAGTTTTCACTCGATTCCTTGCGCCTGTAGCCTCCTCACCACCTCTCCTGTCCCCAGGTTCAAGATTAACGGGGGTATTGTGAAGGATTGTGCCCGATTTCGAGCTTCTTCGGCCGCCACTCGCCTGTATCGCATCCCCTCACCGGTGCTGACCCATCTCCAGCTATCTCCATTGACTTCATCCTCCATGCAGGTCATCCTCTCTCTTCCGTGAAGCTCTTGGGACAAAAAGTGTCGAGTTTCGTCAAGCGTGCCGTGCAATATCCCCTACCGAACATTGCCGCGTCCTTCTCCTCCTCGTTGGCCTGTTTTCGGTGAGCTTCTCCGGCCGACGACCCCCCTCACCGAGTTCCCCAGCCTACGGCTACTA
>BCLG01001526.1:0-28709 GCA_001602295.1 Zoysia matrella | reverse complement strand
CCGGCCGCCATGGCCGGTTTGGCCCGCCCAACGGCGCCAGGATCCCGTGTGGCAACGGGCGCAGATCCCGTGCGGCCGCCGGTCCCCATGTGCCCATGTGGCCAGGCGCTAGATGCCGCCACGTGGCGCCCCTTTAAGGCCGGATCTATTTAATTTCGGAAAATCAATTCTTAATTGTCTAGAAATGCATTTAATCTTCCAACAATCATAGAAAATGCTTATGAGCTCAAAAAATTACAAATAATATACCGTTAGAATCCTCTCATCATGTAGAATATTTTAGAGCTATCAAAGTTGCATTTTCCGCACTGGATTTATTTCTGTTGATTAAATAAGGTGCATTATACGTACATGCATATCATCATTTTCATGCATGATTAAAAATGTAAAAATTTTATATTTAGATTCTAATGATTATATTTTGTCATCCTGGAATTTACTAGAATTTATGTGTCTGTAGATTATTTATAAATAATTATTTACTACTAGTTAGGAATTAATTCATTATAAATTCATATATTAATAATAAATTGCAAAATTTGTTCAGAAATTAGTTTATAGCCCTAATAATATTATGAGCAACTAAAATTGTAGTTTATGCCTTCAAGAACCATATTAAAGAAAATTAGAAGTAATTTCCCTATAATGACCTATTTAGTACAGTATAGAAATTCATTCCTTTGGGTAAAAATCAGAAAGCTTGCCATATAATTACCAATAGTGTGTTAATTTGATAAACTCAATCAGCATGAAGGCATTCGCATAACAATCTCTTCATAAGCATATCATCGCATGACCTTAGCATTTTATTAGGTGCATAACTACTCACGCTCGCATATCATTTCATGCACTTAGGAAACAACGCGAAAGACCAGCAACTTGCTCTAGCTGCTCCGGAGACATCCGTCGCTGAAGGTCTTCATCTTGTGTGTGCTAAGTCTCAGCAAACCGAAGGCAAGCCCCGGTGCATTAACCCTAATTTAAATTTTTTTATTTTATCACTATGTATTATATGGTTAATGTACTGTGTATTAAGTTGTAGGAGTTGTTTGGAACCCTAAAATGCATGATAGTGCCACTTACTTATGGAGTGTATATTGGTACAACTAACTCAATGTAGAGCTAGGCTAAGTCATATTTGACGGTAGAAGGTGAGTCAATGAGAAACCTCACTCGCGAGCTATAGGTTGTTACCTTGGTGACCCTTATCCCATAAAATGATAAACTTGAGATCGGGCAGGTAGTAGTTTGGCATGAAGACATGTTTCCTGTGTGGACTCATGGCCAGAGTGTGGTAGACCTGTCTGTATCGGTTAAAGACCGATTCGAGTGTAACCCTGTTGAGCAAGTTTGAACAGTATCGAATGCATACTGGGATGTGAGACCCAAAAAACTGATGTAGCAAAACACCGTAGTGGTTGGACGAACCCTACCTCTCTTTTGGCGAGGAGTAGAGAAAGACTTGTGTTTAACCATAGAGTCCCAAGAGGTTATCGCATAGACCTATTCTTGGGAGAGGTGCGCTTATCGGACCGAACCTATGGTGTTGCACGAAAGGTTGCTATGTACGACTTCTGAGAAGCGTTTACGTGTCGTGTACTTCAGATTTTCCCAGCTGGTGTAAATCGATTATAATCGCTGCCCCTCACAGTAACGAGTACCACTTATTCATTGAGTGACATCATAGTAACAACTGGACTAATAATAATAATAATAATAATATGATTTGTTTGCTTAAGTTAAAGGTAATATTTGGCAACCATGTCTGCTATAAATTATAGTGCAAATTAAATTTACATTCTGTGAACTTTACTCACCGCTAATAGTGCTATGCATTATGCAAATGACCATCCCTGTGAGTCAGCCTATCATGATTAGGAGTCGGCTGTAGCTGGCCATTTTTGACGAGTAAGTCTTGCTGAGTAATTAAGACTCACAGTTTGTTGTTTTCTCTTTTTGTGCTGTAGCTCTTCCTCTTTGTTGCTGGTGTGACTACTGTGGCAAGGTGGTGTGGGAAGGTGAACCCGCTGTAGACTAGTCTGTTGAATGGGTTCCTTCTTCCCCTACTCTAGGTCGCGAGAAATGATGCATGTCTTAGGGTAAGATATGTTTCATAGTAGAAAATCGTTGTATCTTTTCTGTATTGCTTCTGCTATGTTTTAAACACTGTTTTAAACTTATCTCTCCTAAGACCACTTGAACATTTGTTGTAAGACTTTAATCGGTTTCCTATATCATTATCACTCGTGTTGTACTATTTGGGTATTGTTGTTCAATATCACTCGAGATCGATCCTAGGCAAGCCGCCCGTGGTCTTTGGGGTGGTTCTGCCACAGAAACAACAAAAGGTGGGGTTCCGATGGCAAGCAGACGGCCGATCTAGTTGACACGCGCACTGCAAGCGAAGTAGTGGTGGCTAAACTTCAATCTATCAAAACCGAAGTGTTCTTGGTGGCGGATGAGACATTTAACTAGGGTGGAGGACGACCAAGAGGTGCTGGAGTCATCCTCAAATCCTAAGACGCACCCCTAATGGGCCCGTATGAAGTGGTGGCAGGCATTAGAAGTTGGCGCTGTCCTGCGATCCGAATCCCGCCAGGATGACTCCATCTCTTAGTTGGTTTTCTCCTTGGTTCCTAAGCAACACAAGAGTACACGGATTTCCATGGTCTAAGGAAGTTGAACAAGAGACTAAGAGTGAACTTACTTAACGATTAAGTTGACGTGCATGGGCGCGAGTCATAGGACCTATAACCAGAACATATGCAAGTGTAGGAGAGGAGGACGTATCGATGGTGTTGATATCCTCATCATCTTCCCCCACTTTAATTAGAGTCGTCCTCGACTCAAGTTCAGATTGCAAACCACCACTCTACCGTGCCATCCTGAAATCAAGAAAGGTGGAGGACACAGGGGTATGTATGTGATCTCATCATCCTCCCCACTTGATTTAGAGTCGTCCTCGACTCAGGTTCAGATGGAATACCCGCCACCCCACCATGCCCTCTTGAAAACGCAAAAGGTAGGGCCATGGGGGTATTTTGATGCAGTCATGCAGCACAGCAAGGACATATAATATCTCATTATTCTCCCCTTCTTTATAGCAAGCCATCCTTGACTTGATCCAGTGGTCACCATGGTTGCTTGTTGTTATATTGGGATGAGTAATGAGCACGTATCCAAGGCACAACAACAAATTCTTCTGTTTGATGAGCTGCTCCTGTTGATAGATCACAAAAGTTGAGAAACTTTGCAAGGCATTGTTAGTGTTAGCATATGCTATTGTTTGATCCTGTGTTTGCATTTCAAAAGTGTATTTTAGATTAGTACATATGACTATTTTAAACAATAAGAAATCTCCGATGTCATCATATTTGCTAATTACATGAAAAACAAAATAGCTAGAACATTGCAAACGGCAATTTTGAAATAATTTCTTCTCCAAACAATTTAGGTTACAAGGAACATCAAATTCAATATAACCTAAAAAAAGTTAAAGAAGATTTGAGCTCCAACTTTTTGCCATTACTATCAGTGCAATGAAAAGGCCTATCCTCAATGAGTCTGTTCTCAAAAGCAACATTTTGATTTCCATGCACTAGTTGTGTTTTTGGGATTAAAGAAATTTGCGCACACAACTTGTTATAATCATAAGCGAAAGGTGTTGTTTGTGACAAATTGTAAGTCACTGGAGGTTCTATGCAGGATTGCAAAAAACTAGTGTGAGCAATAGGCAATCGCAAATCAGCATGAGTATTCAGATGTGGTGAGGGACTCACAATGTGTATCATGTTGCTTACTCTCCATTGTAGTAGGCACCACACAAGCATCATTAACTATTATTTCAGCAACATGCTCAATGTCCTCTTCATCCTTATTCTCACTCTCCTAAACAATGTTAGGCATAGGGCAAAAAAATAGAAGAGTGCTCTCTATCTAGTTGTGCTGTTTTAGTAAAAGATATAGTATCACACAACTCTTCTTTGTAACATTCCCTTTGTGATAAAGGCACATCAGCAGTGCATTCAACAAATTTGTTATAGTGATTGTTCATTCTTGTATATTCAAATGATAAAAGTTGATTTTCAGCATTACAAGCAAGCCAATACAAGTGCAAGAGTGAGTAGTAAGTTTTAGAGATGAGCAAAATTTGGATTTCAAAATTGAGACCTTTCATAAACCTACTCATTGTAACTTTCAGACATTCATCTAGGCCATTAAACATTACACAAACCTTAAAGTCACGAAAGTATTCAGTTACAGTAATACTATCTTGCCTCAAGTTGTTTAATTTGTTGAGCAAATGATTAGCATAATATGCAGGAATAAAAACATCTCTAAAATGAAGTTTGAAGTCTTTCCAAGATTCTAAAACTTTATTATGCTTACAAATATATTTCCATTCAAAGAAGGTACCTTCAGTCAAAGTACTAGAGGCAATGTAAATCTTTTCTTTCTCAAACAAGTCATGTTCATCAAAATCTTTATCTACTTTCAGCTCCCAATCAATGTATGTGTGAGGATCAAATTTCCGAGTAGAATAAGGTATAAACGAACCGAATACTTACAAAATATTATCATGTACCTGAAGTTGATGCGATTTCACATCTTGTCGAGAATGTAAGTCGTAAGCTCTCTTTTTCCTTGTTGTGCCTGTCATGGTTAGCAAACAGCAAAACAAATTAGCAAAGAGATGTTGTGGCACACTTTACTTCTCTCAAACCTGCACAACCAAGTTCTTACATGTTCTTACCTTGCTCAACACGAGGGTGATAGCTACCAACAAGTCGGCAATGAGAAAAACGAATGTATCGGCACCGCAGCACAACAATGTCCAGCTGTAGTGGGATGTATGTGGAGCTATAGGATGACTGAAAGTGTTACACAAGAAAAATACAAGTACCATGTTAGTTAAAAGCAAGCTGAGTAATCGTTCAAAGCTGATACTGTGCTGGTCCTAGGCTAAAACCTGTGATAGAGACGCGAGCTTGGACACAAATGAAGGTCACAAGAAAATTGTGGAAGGAAGAAATAGCCCTCTTTGTTTTTTGTTTGCTTTTTTTCTCTCTGTTTTTTTTGGACTAAAAATAGATGCAATAAGTACAGATAGTATATGCTAGATCTCTTTTGTGATTGCGATGTGCTCGGGTGGAATTTTTTGGCAAGTGAGCATCCGTTGGAAAGTTAACGCAGAGATCTTTCTAGATTGTGCAAAAATGTTACAAACAACCAACGGATCACAGAGATATGGCTGTTTTCTTCTGCAACAAATTATGTTACCCAAATCTGTTGTTTCCAACAAACTCGGATCTGAGTTATATTTCGTCTTTCTGTTGTAGATCAGATGCAAAGACATGTATAAACCAAACAAATGTACTGCACCAAAATTAGGGATGGTGATTATGCTGGATTTGAATATTCAAATGTGACGCTGGAGCGTGACAAGAACTCGAAACTCTAAAGGACTAAACACAAGACCAGCAACTGCATACAACGATGCACCCAAAAACTCAATAAGCCCGAACTATATGGTACTAATAAATAGGCTAAAAAGGCTATGAGATTATGGAAATTAATTTGCAATTTTTTTGGCTTTTCTGGACTCTAGGTAAATAACAGATTGGATTTGAAATCTCTCATCGAACAATCTTGAGCTCTGATGCCACGTGATGTGAGGTTCGGTCTCGATCTTTCGGTGGAGATCGTAATCATGATTGGTGGGAGGAAGCCACGTTCACGACCCGACTACAACTATCCACGAAGTTGCGCCTTAGCGGCCGATACACCGATTCCAGAAGTTGAGCGTGAACTTGTGAAGCGCGATCAACCGGCCACGAGGGCACTCGTCTTGCAAGCAATCATAAAACAAGCAAGAACGAGATGAACAAGCACTGAATTGCTAGATAAAAATATGAGTTCAATATGAAACAATAAAAGGTGGGGTTCTGATGGCAAGCAGACAGGCAATCTAGTCGACACACGCGATGCAAGCGAAGTAGCGACGGCTAAACTTCAATCTATCAAAACTCAAGTGTTCTTGGTGGTGGCTGAGGCCTTTAACTAGAGTGAAAGACCACTAGAGGGTGCTGGGGTCGTCCTCAAACTCTAGGACACGCCCCTAATAGGCTCAACTCGGTGCACGGGACAACAGCCCAAGTTGGGGTGACACAGTATCTTCTATAACAAAATATTGATTGGCACTGACCCAAATGTTGTATGAAGGTGGGGTCAGATCTGTTGGAAAGTAGACTTGATAAGCTTTTCAGAAAGTACTTGAACGCCCAAAACGGAGCTCGTATGAAGTGGTGGCAGGCATTAGAAGTTGGTGCTGTCCTGTGTTCTGAATCCCTCCTGCGCGACTCCATTTTCTGGTTGGTTTTCTCTTTGGTTCCTAAGCAACACAAGAGTACACGGATTTTCATGGTCTAAAGAAGTTGAACAAGAGACTAAGAGTGAACTTACTTGATGACTAAGTTGACGTGCATGGGCGCGAGTCATAGGACCTGTAACCAGAACATATGCAGGTGTAGGGGAGGAGGATGTATCGATGGTGCTAATGTCCTCATCAGTTCATCTTTCAATCACTGAACTATCTGGTGAACCCGCTGGATTATCTGGTGTCTGTTCGATTCTACAAAGTGACTGATCACAAAGATATAGTCACCGGATAGTCCAGTGAAGGCGTCAGAATGTTCGGTGACCTCAAGGAATTGCAGAATCAAGGATTTTTTTTCTAGAATTCAAGTGTCCTCGTGGAAGAACCATATAAATACCATACTTGTCTAGAAAGAGAACTCTCAAACACTCCTTTGCAAATAGATAACCTTCGAAGGGTTTATACTTTTTACAAATCACAATAAGATTGAGCGAGTAAACCCAAACGAGAAGGCGCCAAAAAGTAAATGTATGAACCCATGTTCATGATCCGTGTAAGTGAAAGTCTTAGAGACTGTTAGACACAAGGTTCAATGACATGAAGCGCACAATTGCTTTAGTTATCCCTCTTAGGAGTGTGTGAATTTATATGAATAATGTAGTCACTTTCTCCGGGGATAACAATTCCTCCATGATTTCTATAGGCAATACATGCTCAACAAGCTAGCCAAATACAAGGAATTTAAAGCATGCCATGTAAATGCAAGAAAATTTAAAGACATTGCATAAAAGAAACCTATTCAACACCAAGTTTGCATCTCAAGCTTGTTCACCATAAGCCAACCGCACTGCCTTGACATAGCCAAACCACCTTCTCAAGCTCTTCAACCATGCTTATGGATATCTCAAGATGGTAGGCATTGACTAATTTTTTTTCATTTCTTTTATCTTTTTACACATGATGCATGATAGTGCAACACATCTAGTCCACGAAGGAGTCCTTACTATCATGCAAGACAAGAAAAGAAACTTACTCTACTATGTACAAAAGAAAACCTCCTTGAACAGTATATTGTCATTGAAGCTCAATAGCATGGTGGACTTCTAGAATCTTCAATTTGCTTCACGGCCCACCACTTTGGTCCCTTCACCTCTTCTTATGAACCCAAGAGAGTTTAGACTTTTTCCCTCGATCCACTATCACCTTGGGGACCCAATACCTTTCTGATTGTCCGTTTGTTATTTAGTGGTCCGAGCGGCTTTGCCTTCACCTTTTGATGTGTACGTGGTTTCTGATCTTCCGTCAGGTCGTGGTAACTCTCGATTAGGTGGAGATGCGATATATAATCGATCCGGTCACAAATCAACATGATTCGAACTCTGCAATCGCAGCACCACGTCTTCTCAGATTATCAACATGCATACACGATTGACCTCACCAAGAAGGCTAATCCCAGGCTGTGAATCGAAGAACACAAGTAAGAACAAGAAAGAACAGAACTTAATTGCAAAATCTGACTAACAAACTGTCAAACGGTGAAACTATTTGATAACAGATGAAAACTAATCAAAACCTAACCCTAATAATGGCGGCTACTGATTATACAGAGTTTAGGACAAGCTTAACCCTGACATTAATGGACCTTAGAAAGATAGACGGCCCAAAAGGTCAAAAGATAGTGTCGCAGCACTAGAACAGTTTCTGAACATCATTTTGTTTTAACGATTCCCGATGACTCCGGTAATTTTAGGAGATGAGACCGGCCGTTGGAAAAGTTATCTTATTTAGCTTTCCATTTATATCTAGAACATCCAAAATGGATCTCTATGCAACCTGGACGACCGTTTTAGTACAGACTGGTCCTGAAACCCGAGGCAACTCGACTTCGAGTTGGATTGACTCTCCTCCAGGGTCAAACGTGTCTTTCTGGTCTTGAGCATCTCCAAATCCTTCTCTATGGTTCCTTTGATGTTCTCAATGTTCTTAATCATAATTAAATCATTAGGTAGCCATCTATTCTCAAAGAAAAGAAGATTTATGTTTGGTAACGAGCTCACCTCTAATTTTAATTGTTGCGCACGAGTTATAGTAGGTGGAGGAGCGTTGTGTGTATCCAATAAAGAGATGTCCTCATCATCCTCCCCCTCTTGAATCGAAGTCGTCCTCGACTCAAGCTCATCTCCTTCTCCGATGTGGCCTCATCGTGTTGAGGGCGTGAGCTAATTCTTGTTCGCTCCTAGAGTCAAGTCAATCTAGTGCTCAATCTCTCGAATGGGTGGTAGTTCTAGAGGTGCTTCGAGTGAAAAATTATCAGGATACATCTGCAAAAGGTTAGCAACAGGAGCATTCAAAGAAGAAACAAGATTCTCAAGCGAAAATATTGCATCGTTGCATGTTAAAGTATAACATGAAGGATTTTTATTATAAATTTCAGTAAGATCAGATTTTATTGCAAGCATTACAAGACTTTTCAAATTTAATGCTTGCTGATTTTCAGATGTAGGAGGATGTTCTTTTTTTTTATTAGTAAGTCTATCCTTATCAGCTTGTACAATTTCAACAAAGGTCAAAGGTAGTAAAGTAATTTTCTTTCCTTTATGTATGAAGGTATATTTATTACTCTTACCATAATGGATAGCACCATTATCCTATTCCTATGTACAACCCAATAACAATGAACAAGCTTACATAGATACAACATCACAATCCACAAAATTAACATAGGTACCAATGGAAAAAGGGACTTAATAAGTTTTCGTTACCTTTGCCTTACTAGAGTCATTTAACCACTGGATATGGTACAGATGTGGATGTGGCAGTGGGGGCAAGTCAAGCTTAAAGATCAAATTAGTACTCACTAAGTTGTTGCAGCTCTTGCCATCAATGATCACGCATGCACGTCAGTTCTTGATCATAAAGTAAATCTGAAACAGAAAATGGCATTGAATCTAATTAGGGTGTCCCTTTGCGGAGAGCGTTAGTTGGACAATGATGATCCTGTAGGCCGAAGTATCTTCAGCACCAAATATTGGGCCCTTATCATCGTCAGGAGTCTTATCATCAGATTCTTTGTCTTCAACATTCGAAGTACTTATGTATCTTCCATCTTCATTAAAAATGTACGCCTGCCCGCAGATGGGCAACCTCGCTGCATATGTCCCATGCCATAACATTTATGGCACTTGATGTTGGTGGAGCGTTCTGTCAAGATACTAGAGGATGTACTCTTGTTGGGTACCTACAAAGAAGGCTTATCGAATCTGAAGATTGCACTGAAGGGGCTGGTTTCGGTGCTGCAGCAGTGTTGGATGTTGGTGGCATATGTGTGGTCGAAGAAGAAAATGTCGACCGTGGAGTGTATGCACTTGTACTGTTCTGGAGTTATCGTCCCCGCAATTTTTTTCTGCTAGCACAGCAAGGTGAAACAATTGCTCGACAGTATCATATTCTTTATAATCAACGATGTCTTGAATTTCACGACGCAACCCACCATAAAAATGATATATAGTATCCTCATTGTCCTCATCTATCTCACAACACATCATACTTTTTTGTAATTTAGCAAAATAATCTCGAACAAATTTATCATGTTGTTCTAAGCGTTGCAATTTTTTACGCAAATCTCTTTGATAAGAAGAAGGAACAAAACAGTTACGCATAGCATCTTTCAATCTATCCTAATTATTAGGTTACAAATGCTTTGCAAAGATCAGTCTGCAATAGTAAAACAAAATCTCTAAACTCACTAGTAGCTTGTCTAACTCTATGTTATTCAGAAACAAAGTGAATATAAATTTTGCTCTACAACCATCTCTTAATTGAGATAAGCTTCAGCATCATAATTAACAGAAAAGGGTGAGATGGTAAACTTAATCTTAGCGAAAAGTTTATAAGGAGCACGATGTTCATTACCTCTCATACCTTGGTGGTTACGACGTTGACGATTGTGGAATCTGTTTTCTTGTTCTCTATCGTTGTCAACGTCATCCTCAGAGTAGTTCTCGTCATTAACTTCCTATTTCTCTTGCTCTCTCTGTTGTGCTCGACGTCTCTAAAAGGTTGTCATACGAGTTGAGAGACGCAGTAATTCTTGGTTCATTGTCTGAAAGTGCATCTCCATTGCATTGAATTGCTCAGTCATCCTCTGATTAAACTTAGCAAAGTCATTCCGAGAGTTGGTGATTTTGACTGACACTACATGCCAACAAGAGTAAACATTGTTAGCTTGCTCATGAGACAACATAGTGATAGAGTCATATTTATTCTTAAGAATATAGTAACGCTCTTCCTTAGTCTCAGCGGAGCCCTCATGTATATTTTGCAATTGAGACAAATTTCATGAGCGGTGCAAAAAGCATTGATCTAAAAAACACATTCTTAAAAATGCACCAAAAGATAGCATTCTTGGCCTATACATTAAACTTGATAAAGATAGGATCAAATCTCTCATTCTCATTTGTAGCATTTTGGGTCACTTGCCACACTTTCCCATCGTCACAAAAGAGCCCAAGCCCGACCTGTGGCCAAATATTCATGACGAAATAATATCGTCACAATCATAATACATGCCCACTAATATTTGACCTATCCAAATTATAGTTTTTCAACCCATTATTCTCAACATGTCACAATCCACAGAAGTCAATCTCATCTATCCAATTTTCAAAAAACAACACATATTAAACTTTATTTCATTACATAAAAAAGTTTTCTAATATAGCGTTGCCGAGTTGGGAAAGGTTTTTTCCCAAGATACAACTTAATTTCAGTTTTCCAATAGCTCCATATGCTATCCAATCCTAATAACTACCCTACCATTTCCTTTGGTGTAGCTAGGTTGCATTCAGCAGCACTGGAATTCCTGCTCTCCTCGGGTATATCCCAGTCCCAGCCCGGACATAACAGCCTCTATCTTGATATCCTCAGGTCTTCAGATCTTCGGACATAGCAGAAGGTATGCAAGGTGTTGCCAGAATGTCTTGAGTTGCCTCGCTCTTCTGTGGTTTTTTGTTCGCCAGGATAGCAACCTGCTAGACGATAAACATAAGCATTAAACTAAAGGATTGATCATACTAGAAAACTATAAACATGGTTATCTGGCAACATTTGTCACAACTATAATGGTCAACAAAACATTACGATATTAGACAACACATTTTCAAGTACTCTGGCTGTTCAGAAAAAGCAATCAGCATTTCTTTTTTTATCAGCGCTGAAATTAACACCATTGGAATGCATAGTATAGTGGAAGAATATTAGACAAGAGAGGATAACGTCATAACCACGCAAGTCTAAGCATCAAATCATGTGGAGACATGCATTTCCCTGTGAGAATTCCAGTGACTAGCATATTTTAATAATAAAGCTAGAAGTAAACAATGACAACAAGGGATAACAGGAGAAAAGAGAGCATCAAAATACCTGCAAGTTTTCCCAGAAAATCAAGCTTTGATAACAAAATAATTGCATCGATGTTCACTAGAGTTACGCAATAGTGGCTCAGGAAATGACACCAGATCCTGCAATTGTTCGAAACAGATAATTAGAATCTTCAGAAGCTTTGGTAAGGGAACAAACTTCAAGGGAGACTGTTTCAACGGTTTCTTCCTAACCACATACCGAAACTATGAAACATGGAAAAATAAAAACATATATCTACAACTTCAGTTTTTGGTTTACCGTCGAGTGTATGTCAGTTTCACAAACAACCAAACTGTACTAAAATCTGAGGACTAACCAAGATCACATCATAGTCGAAAAAAAAAACCATGATCACATCCTGCAACCCGATTGAAAAAAATCTGCTGGCAATTAAGGACTAAACAATGTTACATGTAGGCTCTACTGCAGGGATCAGCAATTTCTGAAGAACTTGGGTGAATTCACGAGACCACACGTTTCCCCTTTGGCTTTCCTCCCTTCTCCCTGCCCAATCCTTGTCCTGCTCCTCTGTATGCAGGTACCTCTGAAAATGAACGCACAGAACCATACCTCTGAAGTGTAGCTGTAGCAGAAACCATTTTTAAAAGTGAGAAAAAGGACTATCTGCGGGTGGCATACCTTATATGTGCCTATGTGGTGCAGGGCAGAAAAAGATTTGATTAGCAAGCATGTGGTCTTCCTTAATAATTAACCCTGTAGTTTCAGAGAAGCATAAATTTAACTTGCAAACTGAATGTGAATCGAACAGCACAGCATACGAGTGATAGTATTAATCAAAACCGAAACATTTCGCTATAATAAAAAACTAAAGCTAGCCACCCAAGCAACCAACAGTCCTCATAGAGTCATGGTCATTCACATTTGCCACCTCTTGCACTGACAAAATTTCCATAAGCAGACACGACAAAGCAACTACATAATTGTGAAAAAGCCTATCAATCAATGAGGAAAAGATAACGTAAACAAAAAAAAACCACATACTGAACTGATTAACCCATCTATAACCATCAAGTTGCCACCGTAACACAAACAGTGAAAAGGTCGCTATGTAACACAAATTTAACCCAAATTTGATAGCAAATCCAGTGCCACTAATGGCCTACCATAAGGAGAAGAGGAGAGGGAGGAGGTGAGGGACAGGAATCGCAGCTTGGAATCGAGGAGGGGGGAGGGGGCTCAGGAACAATGGGTCAGGATCCTCGGGGACCGGCGCCCAAGAGGTACAGCAGCGGCAGCATGTCGGCAAGGGGAGGTGGCCGAGGTGGAGGCAACAGACGAGTCGTCAACGGTGAGAGCGCAGGGGGGGACGGGGACAGCGGGCCGGAGGCCGCGCGACCGTGGGGAATGGGGAACGGTTCTGAGCGGGGGAGAGAGAGAGAGCGGCCATGTAAGTAACACAGAGAATTGGGGCAGGGGAGAACCTTGGCTTCTCATTCATGGATGGTGATTGCGATGGATTACAACTTGGTACAGGGGGAAGGGAGGAAGGCGAAGCAGAGGAAGGGGAGAATCAAATGTTCGCGGTTTACAAAACTGCCTCCCAGCTAAGCGCGCGCTGGTTTAAATTCTCCCTCTACGAGGCCCATTTGACAGGTTCAAAGCCAGCTCACGTCCCGCGCGCGCCCCAGTTCCTGTAGCACTTCCGACAATGCATCGCCAGCTTGCAAGGCTCCCTCCTGTAGCTGATCTGGCATGGCTTCTCCTGTAGTCATGACAGTGCCTCCCCCCGAAGAAGCAGCTTGTCCCCAAGCTGATGCATCAGGAAAACGGCTCCGCAACACATTGTAGTCCTCTCAAGTAGCAGCGGAGAGCGGAAGACCGTCCCAGTGCACTAGGATCTGAGTGACCGTCGAATTGCCCTTCTCCACAAGAGGGCAGTTCAAGATGGCCACTGGAAAAGTGTCCGCAACATCCAAGTACGGAATATTAGGGAGAACATTGAACACCGGAGAATGATCTGGTGTAAACTGCTTGAGTTGGTATACATGGAAGACTGGATGGACCCTACTCTCTTCTGGTAATTGCAAGCGACTTGCCACATTCCCAACTCGAGCTGCGACTTGATAAGGTCCATAGTACTTGTAAGACAGCTTAGGAAATGGACGATTGACTATATGAAATTAATGCTCAGTTCTGTTGCCGTCAGACAAGAATTTCATTTTGTTGGGAGCCCGGTTCACGTGCAGTTTCAAAAGTTCAGAGAACAACTGTCGTTCCTTCAGTGTCTCTGTAACTTCGACATGATCAGAGTCTTGGAGTTGAGGTGCCACACCAAGATTAGGATCCACTCCATACAATTCTTTAAAATGAGAGCACTGAATGGCAGAGTGAAATTAAGTGTTATACCAGAGTTCTGCAAGGGGCGGCCACTTAACCAATTTCTTAGGAGTGGCCTGCACTAAACAACGAAGAAACATTTCTAAGCATTGGTTAACACACTCAGTTTGGCCATTGGTCTGAGGGTGGTAAGCAGTGCTGAATTGCAGCTCGGTTTGGAGCAGTTTGAACAACTCAGTCCAAAACAGGCTTGTAAATACTTCATCCCTGTCAGAGGTAATTGTCTTAGGAATGCCGTGCAACTTGACAACATTGTCCAGGAAGAGGTGAGCAATCTGCACAGCAGTAAATGGGTGTTTAACAGGAATGAAGTATGCAAACTTAGTAAAACAGTCAACTATGACCATAATCACTGAATAGCCATCTGACTTAGGTAAGCCTTCAATGAAATCCATAGAGATATCATGCCAAGAACTAGATGGAATTGGTAAGGGTTGTAGAAGACCAGGGTACTTGCACAGTTCATGCTTTGCCTGCTGACAGACTAGGCGTTGCTGAACCAAGGATTGAACATCTTGTTTCATGCCTTTCCAAAAGAATAACTTCTGAAGTCTCTGATAAGTAACCAGGATTCCAGAGTGACCAGTAATTGCAGAGGAGTGAAAAGCTTTAATCAACTTAGTCTGCAAAGCTGAATTAGAGCCAATCAAGATTTTCTATTTATATCTGATCACACCATCTTTCAAGGAAAAACCAGAAGAATTAGGACTGGTAACAGCCAATTTTGTCAACAAGGACTGAGCCAGTATATCATTGTGGTAAGAATTGATCACCTCCTGTATCCATATAGGCACCACAGCAGAGAGGGTAGACAATTGAAAGTGATGACCAACTCTAGATACGGCATCAACAACTTTGTTTTCAGAGCCTTTTTTATACAGCAACTTAAAGTGCATGCCAGCCTGTTTTCTCATAGCCTTTTTCTGCATTTCGGTGGACAATGACTGATCTTGTAAGTGACAGAGACTGTGATGTTTTAATAGTAAAAAGAATTTCTCTGCAAATAAGTTCTCCACTTGTCCACTGCCATCACAATAGCTAGGAATTCCTTTTCACATGTAGACAGCTTTCTGTTATTAACACTTAACCCTTTGCTGAAAAAGGCAACAGGATGTCCCTCTTGTGAAAGCACAGCACCAATACCAGTTTCACATCATCAGTCTCCACAACAAATTCTTTATTGAAGTCAGGGAAGGCAACAACACGTGTAGAAACCATAGCAGACTTCAAAGAATCAAAAGCTGCCTAAGCCTCATCAAACCAGTGAAAAGTTTTATGGTGCAGCAAGCTGGTAAGGGGCTTAGCAAGTATGCCATAGTTCTGAACAAACTTTCTATAATAACCATAGCCCAAGGAATCCCCTTAACTCAGTGAAGTTTAGTGGGACTGGCCAATTAAGCATAGCAGTTATTTTAGAGGGATCAGTTGACAATCCATTCTAAGAAATAACTAGATGAAACCCCGCGCATTGCTGTGGGATTTCATGCCCCGTATGTTGTTGTGGAAATTATAAATAGTTATTATAAAATAAATTTTTTCATGCCTCGTGTGTTGCTGTGGAAATTATAAATAGTTATTATAAAATAAATTTTTCATGCCTCGTGTGTTGCTGTGGAAATTATAAAAAGTTACTATAGAATAAATTTTATGATGGTAGCTACATAGTAGATACAAACTAAAAGTTAATAAAAATTTAGCGGTGAAGTAGTAATGAAACAAATGTGACTTTATGGTTTTAATTAATAATAATGTAAAACAAAATTAATAGCAAGATAAAGTATAGTTAGGATACTACATTGTATTATGAAAATAATGCTTGTTCAAAAGAATAGATCTAATACCTAATCTATATATTACTCTCTCCGTTCCGTTTTATAAGTCTTTTTGGATTTGGGCACGAGAATTAAAAAAAGTAAAAAAGGTGGAATATTCTAAAAATGAGGAGGAGAGAGATAGAGTGGAGATGTACAGAGATGAGAAAAAGGTGTCTCGAAAAGTGAGAATCACTTACAATTTGGAAAAACTTGAGAAGCCCAGAATGACTTATAATTTGGGATGGAGGGAGTACTTACCTTGTATTACTATAGAAATAAAAAATATGATTGAGCTCAAGTGCCATATCTATCAACCTATGGCACCAGCACCAGGAATGATGACACCGTCAAAATTGGCCGCGCACTGATGCACAAACATCACCAGCTGCTACAAGCTGCAATGTGTGAGCTACAAATCTGTTCATTCGGAAAAGTGTATGTACATTGATGAAGCAGTACTAGAAGAAGAGGTGGAGGATGGACGCGCCCATCCGTGGCTCCCACGGCACGGCAGACGCCATCCCCGACCATACTATGGACTACAGGTTCAGGCAGCTGTCGTCGTTGAACGTCGGAGAGAGCTAGCGACTGCGCTAACGGCCGGGGTGCACGGCCACCGTCGCGACCACCACCTGCATCAACGATGACATCGCGAGGAGGAGGCAGCGAGACAGGGAGAGGAGGGGATACTGTGGGCTGCTCTGGCCGATGCAGGATTTTTTTTTGGGGGGAACTATGATTAAACTTCATTAATCACCAGGTCTCTGGAGTGGGGAGTTGTATCGGTGCGGGTCCGGGGAGAGCGGAGGACAGGGTAAAGGTACTGGAGGCGCGCGCTTAGAACAATCGACGGCCTATATATGATAATTACAACAGATCTAATGGTTGAAACAATTGAGATGCTTTGGCTCAATGAGGTGCATGATTAGACCTTTAGTGGGCGGTAATTATATAAGTATTATAGATATGACCTAAATTGTAAGGATCAAGTACACTGAAAGGGGTTAAATCGGTGGATTTATAGGATTTAATTCACTACAAACATAAACTATGAGACTCAAACCACAACAAGAGCAACCTGTACAAATCTAGTAGGTCAAGACTTCTAACAATACTAATGATAATATGAAAGCAACAAACGAGCACGAGCACGATAACCACCAAGAGGAATCGTAAAGGAATCTAAGACTCTACTCAACGGTATGAAATGTGAAAAGTAAAGAGAGAGTCAAGAGAATGCTCAATGATTTTTTTCGAGGTCTCGAAAGGTTGACGCCTTCCTCTAATTCTCGTTGGACCACTCCCGTTAGAGTCTTGGTCCATCCTGCCGTTTTCGAAACCATGCTCCCAAGGGACCTATGCTTCACTTCTCGGAGTGAAGTCACTAGTGGCCCGGCTATCACACACAATACCCTCGGGCTAGAACAGGACTTCAAGACTCCGAGCGCTCTCTCTTGGTGTTTCTTTAAAGCAGGGGACACAAAACCGCCCACAAACTTGGCGTCGTCTTCTATAATCTCCTCAAAAACTCAAACACCGACTCCTAGCCGGTCTAGGCTGCCAAAACCAAGAGTAATAGGTAAAGATCACACCTCTCAAAGCCCCATGAGCTATAGAAGTGTATGAATGCTCTTATCACTCTCCTACTTAGTACCAAAGATCTCCAATTTTGTGTTGTGCTCTCTTCTTGGTGTCTTTGGCCTCTCACAAGTTTGCTTTAGCAATTCAAACCTCAGGCATACAGGAAAACATCCCCCTCAATAACTTGAATAGGCTCTAAACCCAGAAATAACCGTTAAAACGTGATGTCATAAAGCTGACTGCTTTTGACTCTGTCTTCTTGCAGACTAGAAAAACACATTTTCTGAAATCCATTCCGTATGACACCGAACTGTCCGGTGCATACCTTCATCGAACTCTCTGGTGACTCTCACTTTTGTACTTCTAGAGACACCTCTTCTGGACTTCGTCTTCTGGCTCACTGGACTGTCCAGTCATTGCACCATCGGACTATCTGGTGACGTGTTCTCTGGTGTTCTCTTCACTCCAGAGAGCATCTCTCTCTGGACTAGCTTCTCCTAGCTCATCGGATTGTCCGGTGACGCTTCTTTTTAACCTTTGTCTTCGACTTGACTTCAGCTTCGCTTGATTCGCTTCCTCTACCATCTTCAGTACTTTCTGAGGTAACTAAGAGCATTCATACCCCTTAACATTTATATGACTTGAAAACAAATGACTTTACCCCCCCTTAATAGTATCGGTGATCCTATGGACTCTGTAGCTAGTCCTTACCCTTGGTCCACCGAAGCCCGAAACTCCTATTCCTGGGATCGTCCTTGTTATCCATCGAGGAAGCCCACCATGTTGTAGAGATTTAACGGGGTGGTACCTACAATCACAACTGTTACCTATAGTATTTATTCAATCACCAAAAGTAATTCATAACTTTTAGGAGACTTCAAAAGTCAAGCTTACACAAGTAAGAAAATGGATGTCTGAGCAAAAGTACACTTAGATAATTTCAGAAATAATTGATGCTGTTGTAATGTTTGAAAAACCAAGGCAAGATGGTGCACATGCTCTTCAAAGGACTTACTATAGACCAAGATATAATCCATGAATATGAGGACAAATTTCCTTGCAACATCAGCAAAAATAGCATTCATGAGGCATTTAAAAGTAGCTGGGGCATTGGTCAAGCCAAAAGGCATCACACGAAATTGGAAATGCCCATGATGGGTCTTGAATGCTGTTTTAGCCTCATCCGCAGGAACCATTTGAATTTGATGAAATCCAGAGGCAAGGTCAATAGTAGAGAAATATTGAGGCCCTGCCATTTCATCTAGAAACTCATCAATCACAGTCATAGGAAACTTATTTTTAAAAGTGATAGCATTTAACTTTCTGTAATCGACACAAAACCTCCAGGAGCCATCCTTCTTTTTAACCAACAAGACAGGAGAAGCAAAAGGGCTTAGGCTGGGCACTATCAGGCCTGACCGAAGCATTTCCTGCACTTGTCTTTCAATTTCAGCCTTTTGCTCAAGGGAATATCTATAGGGTTTGCTATTAACTGGAGCAACATTTGGTAAAAGACTGATAGCATGATCATAAGTCCTTGAAGGTGGTAAACATTTTGGAGCGAGAATCATACTCATGGATCAGATCCTGGATAGCAACTGGAATGCTAGCACTAATAGAAGGTTGTGGATCAGCAAGAGCAAGTAACACATTAGCCCAGATGTCATTCCCTTTGTGTACACTTTCTCAAATGTTCTGCAAAACTACCTTGTAACTCTGCAGTAGGAGAGGACAATAAGCCTTGCAACCTGATAACTGATCCTTGATAAGAAAACTCAAGCCATTTGTTAAGCCAGTCACACTGCATAGGATTGAAAGTTTCCAGCCAGTCCATTCCCAATACCAAGTCATAAGCACCCATGTTGAGTACTTTAACATCATAAGAGAATGTATGACCATGAGTCCACCACTGAAAACCAGGCACTTCAGACTGACACTGCTGAAAAGCCCCATTAGCCACCTGCACCTGAAAATGTGACATAGGAGATGTCTTGCACTGCAATCTGTCCACCAATGATGAATTCAAGAAAGTGTGTGAACTGCCTGAATCCACTAGAATGAGCAACACTTGATTATTAACAAGAGCTCTGAGTTGAATAACTTTAGAATGTTTTTTACCAGACATGGCATGCAAGGACATGAAACAATCACTATGACTTGCAGCTGAGAAGTTTCAAAGCATCCAGAATGTCATCAGAGAGAAAAACACCCCCATCCACAGAACTAACACCCAACATGTGAAGTTGTGCTCCAGACTGAATAGTACAGGTGTGAGAGGGAGAGTATTTCTCACCACATTTGAAGCACAGGTTGTGAGCTCTGCGAAACTCTTTAAGTTGTCTGTCCTTCCACAACTCTGAAGGAGTATGATTAGGCTTCAAATCAGCTTTTGCAGTTGAGGCATGTGGTTTGGCAGTGTCATCTGAGGAGGCTTGTATTTTGACCTGTCCAAAAGATGTTCTTGCACTGCAGCTAACGTGGCATCATGAGATACAGAGGTAGGCAGGTGTAGTTCAACCACCTGACGCAGTTCATCTTTCAAGCCCAGCAAAAACTGAGAAACAAGCATGGTTTCACTGAGAGAGCCATCAAATAAGCGAATGTGATAGACCAGGGTCTCAAATTGCTGGCAATAATCCTCAAGAGAACCAATTTGGCGCAAAGTAAGCAGCTCCAAAGTTTTTAGGCGATGTGTGTTGACTGCAAACTCTTCAGTGACCGCAGCAAAGAAAGTGTCCCAAGTCAGGCATTGAGTCGAATGCTTGTGGGACTGAAACCAATGGGATGCGCGGTCCACTATGTGCATAGATGCAAATGTGGCACGTAACTCTGGTGGAACCTGATATACGTGAAAATAGCAATCGCATTTGTTGAGCCAAATTTTTGCATCATTACCATCAAACTTGGGGAAATCCATTTTAGGTACCCATGAACTTTGAGGACTAACAGGGGAAGGACGTGGGGAATCCAGTGCAGCAACACGGGCATCAGAAGGTAGAGAGGGGCCATGATCTGGGGAATCCAGTGCAGCAACACGGGCATCAGAAGGTAGAGAGGGGCCATGATCATACCGTGATTGCTGCTGTGGTGGAGGAGGCAGAGGAGGTGGAGGAGGGTGCTGGCCGTTTTCATGTGTACCATGAGGCGAGGCACCCATCACACCAGATTCATCAGGTGAGATGCGCCATCTTCAACATCCCCACGACTTGAACCTGCTCTTGCTGCAATACGGCAATGGACTTCAGCGACAACTCCACTTGTGATTGAACCGATGGCTGAGCCGATCCCATGGAGTGCACCATCTTGTCCATGGTGTCAAGCTTCTTCGTGAGACGCTCCACTGCAGCCATCAGCTTCTTCTCGGAGTCGGACATCTTGTCGACGATGAAGCAAGCTTGAGGACCGGGCATGTAGGAGGAAGCTGTTGTGATCACGCCGCAAAGCCGACCGATGAGGATGTCGAAGCAGAGAAGCGTGAACCAAGCGCGGCGGAAGCACCAGGAGCGGTGAATCTGATACCAGTGTAAGTAACGCAGAGAATTGGGGCAGGGGAGAACCGTGGATTCTCATTCCTCGATGGCAATCGCCATGGATTACAGCTTGCTGGGGAGGAGGGAGGAAGGGGAAGCAGAGGACGGGGAGAATCAAATTTTCACGGTTTACAAAACTACCTCCCAGCTAAGCGTGTTGTGGTTTAAATCCTCCCGCTACGAGGCCCACTTGACAGGTTCAAAGCCAGCACAAGTCCTGCACGCGCCCCGGTTCCTGTCGCGCGTCCGACAATGCATCGCCAGCTTGCAAGGCTCCCTCCTGTAGCTGATCTGGCGCGGCTTCTCCTGTAGTCGTGACAGGGCACCTGAGAGCGGATGTGGATGGGAGCACCAGGCATTCTTCCAAATGCTACAATCTTTTCAGGTGTTACGGGGAGGTTAACATGATATAGTCCCTCTTCGAAACAGAAAGACAAACAGATGCATTCTCACTCCACTGCAGGCAAGAAAACACATGATATAATTCCAATACAATATAGACATGACATTTTGTTCCATTTAAAAAAATGACAGTTCAAGAAAATATTATGGGTTTGGTACATATACGCCACCTCTCCGATTCAAAAATACACAAATAAATCTGATTTCATTTCTGCAGTAGTGTTGCATGGTGAAGCAGTTGCACGATGTCTGTAGTTTGAGCCTGAATTTGGATTGTTGATGTGACAGACCGCCCCTCGACGAAGCCACCCTCAGAGGTCGCCCATATCGGTTGGTTCAGAGGAGGGAAAAAGAGATCACCTGCAAAACAAAACCACAAAGAGCCACGCCCTGAGCATTCGGATGCTCAACAAGTCTTACCTATCAACACAGCTAACTACAGCCGACTCCAAAAGATACGACAAAACCGACTCACATATGATACCTGTTTGTAAAAACTAACGCTAACAGTGGATCTTTACTTTTAAGTTTTAACAGTAAATTAAGTGCAAGAAAAATAAATTTATTTTGCACTATCAACGACTACAATCATTGTTGCTAAACAATTTATAGTAAACATAGCCAGCAAACTATAATACTTTCTCATTTCACTATTATTTCACTTCTTAACTACGATGTGGCGCACTAAAACAAGTGGTACTCGTTACTGTAAGAGGCAGCGATTCGAATCGATTTATATTCAGCTGGAGAAACCTAATTACATGACACGTACGCACTTCTAGAAAATCGTATATGGCAATCTTTCACACTAATAATATATAGTACCGATCCGATGCTCATCTCTCCTGAGCAGTGGTTCTCCATGCGATAACCTCATCGGATCTATCTATGGTTAGCTCTAAAGCTCTCCCTTCTAATCATCTCCAGAAGAGAGGTTCGGTTACGTCCAGTCCCTACACACTTTGGGCTACATTCGTTTCCTGAGGCCCATATAGCCAGTATGTAATCAGTACTGTTCAAACTTGCTCAATAAGGTCGACAACGGTACGGTCCTTAATCGACACAGACAAGGCTACAACACACAGGACTCTTTTCCTATTGCCGTCCTATACTTTTCTGTCCGGTCTCAACTTATCATTTCTTTTCTTGTAATCTCATAACCAACTTTAACGTTTTTGGCTCTTATAATCTAACCTTATCAAATCATATGATATCTTTGAATCAGAGATTAAATCTATAGCTCTCGCGAGTGAAGTTACCAATCACTCGACTTCTACCGTTAATTAAAAACTCATAGCCTAGCTCTATATCGTGATATCCGTACAAAGGACACTATTATAGGTAAATGGGTACTATTATGCAATCTAGGTTTCAATCAACTCCTAAAAACCTAAAGCACAACACATAAATCATATACTATATGGTGATAAAATATAAAATAGTTAAAATAAGGTTAATGCACCGGGGTTTGCCTGGGCTTTGCTTAAAGTTAGATTCTTCGATGAACGGAACGTCGTCGAACTCTTTCTCGGCAACTTCAGGTCTTAGACATGAAATGATATGTAAGGAATTGAATTATGCTAATTTTTAAAAATCAAAGATTCGAATTTAAATCACATGCGATGATAGTCTTTTATAAAATAAAAAGTGACCCGAAATTTTAGTTATAAAATCCATTTAAAATAGTTTTCATAAAAATAAAGTATAATTTGAGTTTTTCAATAATAACAGGGAGATTATAACTAATTTCTGACAAATTTTCAGAATTTATTGAAATCAAATGAATTTATAATGAATTAAACACCATTTAAACACAATAAATCATTTATAAAATTATTTTTGTTTAAAATAAATATGAAACTTTGCAGAACAAGAAAGATGTACTAATTAAACAGAAAAGTAAACTTTTCTAAATTTAATAATGCCAAGGAAGAATGATAATGCATTAATGAATTATTTTGTGATCTGATTTAAATAAATTATTTTCATGCATAAAATAAAAATTTGTTAGCTTCAGAATATAATTCTAGATAAGAGGATCCTAACAAAACTTATTTCATAGTTTTTTGAGTTAGGATAAATTTTCTACAAATTTTTACAACTTGAAAGCATTTTCTAGCAATTAATAAATTAATTTGAAAAAAATAATAATAAAAGTAATCCAGCCGGCTGGGCTGGTTACTCCAATTGGGCCACGGGAAAACGGCCCATTTGGAAATCCGGCCCAAAGGAGAGCTACACGGTTGACCACAGAGATGCCGCATAGGATCCGGCCCTTTTAAAAGGAAGCCGCAGAAGATCCGCGCCCCCCCACCCCCCGCGGCTGGAGCAGCATGGCGGCCATGGGTGGCCGGCGCGGTGGCCACACTCGCCGGCGCCTGCTTTTCGGTGGTGAAACTCCGAGGGAGAAGCGTCAAAATGGACAGCTCGGCATGGGGAGCATGATGGGACGGGTGCCAAGGGCGGAAGCTCACCGGAGCTCCGGCTGCGACGAGCGGCGGTGGACGGCGGGGTTTGGCAGCGATTTGCGAGCAGTGTACTCGACGAGAATCTACGAAACTTGACTCGAAGCTCCACTAGTGCACGTAGATGAGCGGCGTCCAAGTTGTCAGAGTGGAAAGTGGCCGGAGAGGGGTCGTCGTCAACCGGGGGGGTCTGGTCAGGTGGCCAGCGCGACTTCGATTCGAAATTCCTACGCGAAGGGTCAAGTACTCGGTCGATTAAGGATCCCACAAGCCGCGCTACAGGGTGTGAGGGTCGGAGACGGAAAGAAACACGACGAAGCTCACCGGCCACGACGAATTTTGAAGAACTGCAGCGGCCAGTCCCGAAAGCTTGATTTGGGGAAAACTCAAATCCGGTTGAATCCGCGCGAGGAGAGGTAAACCAAGGTGCTAGGGGCAAAAGCAAGGACGGGAGCAGCTGCTGGTGGAGGAGTGGGGCCGGAGCTGGCGCTGCTGAGGTGCTCCACGGTGATGGCCAGAGAGGCGACCGAGAGAGACGAGAGGAAAAAAAATGAGAGAGAAAGAAAGGGGCGACGGCTGGGAAGGGTACTTCCTTGCGGGAGACCACTTGGGGGGACATGTACACGAGTGCGTGGCACTCATGCACTGAAGGATGGCGCGGGAGGCGGCACCTGGGCACTCCGTGGCAGGGCGGGAGTGAGAGAGGGTGGTGCGCTGGCGCCCTGGAGGAAGAAAGGCGACCAGTGAGACTGACAGATGGGCCCCGCTCTCTTTTCTAATTTCCTGATTTTTTCGTGATTTTCTGCGTAGCGTTTTGTTTTGATTCGGAAACAATACTTCTATATAAAAATAAAACTTTGCAGGGTGGTAAAACTTTTCGAGAGGGGCAATTTTATTTTGGGCCCAAGTTTAAAATTGAAATACATTTTATTCTATAAAATTTCAAAAACAGAAAATCATTTAAAGGAGAAAAATTTATTTGGGTCTTTTGCCTTTTGAATAAAATTTTACAAAAATTTCTAAAATTCAATTCTTTGCAATATTTTTAATACAAGAATTTTATTTCACAATAATTCTTTAAAAAAAAATTTTGAACTCATATTTGAAATTTGAATTCTAATTGAAGTCAGAAATTGGTTTGAATTGTTTTAGAGCTCGGTTCTGAATATTTGGAATTTGACAATGTTTCTTGTTTAATAAAAACATGAAGTGTTACAGTTGAATTCCGGACGGTGTGGTGGCCTGCCTCAACCCAACGCCGAAACGCGATGATGTGGATGCGGAGCTCGCAAGTGGTGCTCGTCGCATCACCGCACACAAATGACGTTGTTGCCAACTATAGCAGCAGACCGGCGAGGCCTCTCACCATTGCTCTCTGACTCTCCGGTAAGGTCATCTATAATAATATCTATATAAACATAACTCACTAACATCCTAATCTCAATCCACAATGTGCCACGTCACTTTTTTTTATCAGCCATTGGATAGATTTCATCGAAGCCGTCCATCTCGCATCATCAGTTTCTCCTCCCCGAGCCCTTCCACCGCTTCGCCGGCCCACTCACCTTCCTTCCCCATCGCCTCTTCGCCCCGTCCACCTGCCTCCCCGGTCGGCTCGCCTCCGCGTTCGTCCATTCACTATTCGCTGCCTCTGACTATGCCTGCCGCCTGCCGTGCTCTCCCGGTCTCCCCGCGGCCCGCGCTCGCTGCCCCCTCCAATCCTCTTCCAACCACCGCTACCTCCTCATCTCCCCACTGCCCGCCGCCACCGCCATTCCCCTTCGACGGCTCCCCTCCTCTCTCCATGCCCGCTGCTATCTTCATCCTCGCCTCGGTCGCCGCAGGCCGCATCGCACGCCTGTCCTCAGCCGTCCCCGCCCCAGCACATCCCTGCCCCGGACACCCCCGCGCTCCGGAAGCCCCGCCGCAGTCAGCCCAGTCTAAGCCACCCCCGACCTAGGCGCAGCTCTCTCTCTCTCTCTCTCTCTTTTTCCCGAAGCTGATGTCTGGAGCGATGCGGTAATTCCATAAATTTTGCGGTTCCTCTATTTTGGGCTGGTAAGCTATTTGCCATTCATGCCATCAAAATTAGTACTACATCTCTTGAATTCTCATGTTTACCATTGTTTTATATGCTTTCCTCTGCCCAAACGGAAGTAGGAATATTCAGACAGATTCTACCTGCTTTGTGGGGTTCCTCTATTTTGGGCTGGTAAGCTATTTGCCATTCATGCCATCAAAATTAGTACTACATCTCTTGAGTTCTCATGTTTACCATTGTTTTATATGCTTTCCTTTTCCCAAACTGAAGCAGGAATATTCAGACAGATTCTACGAGGCAAACTTGATTTTGAATCTGAACCCTGGCCTAGCATCTCTGAAAGTGCTAAAGATCTGGTGCTATATATGCTTTGCTTACTCGTGATCCTAGAAAGAGATTTGGTGTTCATGAGGTTCTCTGTAAGTCCACCTCTCATCTCTCTTGGTTAATAACATGTAGGCAAATCTAAACACAAGTGGTTAGATATGTGGGTTACATCAGTGCAAATAGAAATAGGAAAAAAAAACTTAATAATAAGACTACTAATATGATTTCTAAACCCTTAACAAGGTCACCCATGGATCATTTATGACATGGTTGCACCTGATAAGCCTATTGATTCTGCTGTTTTGTCAAGGCTGAAACATTTCTCGGCAATGAACTAGCTCAAGAAGGTGGCATTGAGGATATGGATATGTACTTGCTTCAATATATGAAGCTTTACTTTCAAGTTTTTTTTTTCTTTGGTTTGTTCATTACTGCATTACTACTGCTACTACAACCACCACCACCTTAAAAGTTTATGCTTCTGCTAACATTTTTATACTCTATGTCCACACATCTTGACTTTGCATTCTGTGTAAAGAAAGTAGGAACCTCACTGTTATCTGTTGAAGTCATATGCTTTATTCTTCAATAATATGAGATTCATGTAGAGACTACTTATACCTCTTAATTTGTGACACCCTGCTTCCTTCTTTCTAATTTTCCAGAATATTCATTGTTTTTCATTTTTTTTGTTTTGTAACTACAGTAATTTTTGTTCCGACCCATGCTATCAAAGCAGCACATATTAAATCAGATATGATGCTGTGGATTCTCTTGTGCTTTTTAGTCGTTTGTCTAGAAACTAGCTGCAGAAAATAATTTGTATACTTTTGATACACCACAAAGATTGTCCTCAAGATATTCAGATGTGGCTGTTTCCTCAAGCCCATCCATTGCAAGCACGATTTTCCTGCTCCCGGCTGAGTCAAGGGGCTTCTGTTGCTGCTGCCATGCTCCGCCGACCCCTTCGTACTCTTCACCAACTCTCCCTCGCTGGACCCTCTGCCTCTGATATCTAGGTAATACTCTTTGCTTCATAAGGAAGAAGAATTTATTTTGGTTCTGAAAAATTTGCACCGGTGTTCCATCTGTTTAGCTCATAGCTGGTTTCTGTAACAAGCATACTACTAGAGGATTCTCAGCTAATAATGAAGCTACTAGAGGCGCCGTTTAAGTAATATGTTATTTGAAAAAATAGATGGTGAAAAAAAAACAGTTGATTATAAATGCAAAGGTTAATAGAAGGGGAATCAACTTTTAGCTTTGATTCAAATAATACATATGTATTATATTAGAAGATGTTTATGTAATATTTTGTTTTATAACCATTTTCTGAATATGAGGAAAAAGTAAATTGGTAAGATTTGAAATATTGTAAGTACATCATAGAGTAGCAGGACTTACTTTGAGTTTGGTAAGTTAGATAGTAAAGTTATCACATATATTCTCTTATTTCAGTGCAAGGGCTTTGATTTAGTAATTTACATGGACATAATTTCAGTATGAGCCCTAGATCAAAATCCACTGCAAGGTTTATTGAAGCATATTGTGTATTTGAGAGAAGCAGATTCAGTTCATGATGTTTCAGGTTAGGGCAGATAGAGGTTTCCAAGTTATCTGATGGTGTTCTGGCTATGTTTGCTTTCGAAGAGATCTGACTTCCCAAAATTTAATGAATTTATAGTTTTCATAGGGGAACAAAACGCTTTGCAAACTAGAGTTCATTAGGCAGCATATATGTGTACTTTACATACTGCGTGAGGTTGTAAAGCACTTTACAAACTGAGTGAGTGATTTTTTTTTTCTCGGAGGATACAAATGTAGGGTTATGCCTAGGTCAGGTATCCCATCTGACTAGCTGAGAATTTCCATTTCTGTACTATTAATCCAAATGAGACACATGTCAATGTTCCGATGAGCAATTTGAGTGGCTTTGCCTACTTTACAAGCCCAAGAGTGAGGTTTGTTTCTTTTGTTAACCCATATAGCGATAAACACTTCTTCGTTTGTACATATCCTATCAATAGTAACTGCTGAAAGTTTGGTCTGTGAAATTCTTTGTAGGTGCCTGCACATCTAATATTAACCGATACTGCTAGACTTATTAGAGCTGGACTTATTAGAGGTGCTCATGCAGGGGAGGGTTTGGGCAATTTGTTCATATCTCATATTCGTGCTGTTGATGGAATCTTTCATCTTTTGAGTATGTTTTTATTCTTTTTCTAACTAATATCTGTTAGTTTGAAATATTTAAATCTACTTCTGCTGTGTTGTTATTTGGGCGTCTTATCCTTAAGATACCTCGTGTTGCAACTGTAATACAATACTCATCTTCAACTAAATACAAAATCTAAGGTAATCACTGATCCTCAAAATTATTTTTTTTCTCGAGAT
>BCLG01001525.1:78673-106720 GCA_001602295.1 Zoysia matrella | reverse complement strand
CGGACATGGCACGCCGCTAGCGGGGAAGAGTCGGGGAGGTTGCTACTGCACTGGGAAGAAGCCGACGAGTCGCTGGCTGCCGGTAGAGCACAGAGACCAACGGGGGAGAGAGTCGAGCAGGGAGACCGACGTCTCCACTGGAGAGAATCACGGGTGGGATTGGATAGATCACAGGACCATACGGCTCTGATGCCAATTGAAGCATAAAGCATAAAGCGCCTGCACTAGACTTATTCCATCATCCGCTGCTACATTGCGCCATGCCCGCAGGGTCCACTGGATGCAGCGTGTGCCGTGCCATCTGTCCACTCGCTCTGACTCCCACCGCTTTCTGTGGCTCCAGCGCCCGCCGCTCGTCGAAGTGGGATGGGATTTGGGTTGCGAGAAGAGGGCCTCTTGTGAGAATGCCTGTGCTGGTCAGTATGAGCAGGTGCAAGTGTCATTATAAAAGAAAATGATGACTCCATTAGCAAAAACACGAATGATTTCACATATAACATTGATGGTAAAAAGGGGAAGCAAAATTAAGACTGATGATGGATAAAGGAAGATTAAAATTTCGATGGCGAATAAGGGAAGCGAAAAATTTCAGATGGCGAATAAGGAATTCGCTATACTTATTATTAATTGTTTCCTGTAATATTGTTGTTATGTATATGCTGAAGGTAAATGTTTGTTATGCAGAGGATGGCTGCAGATTTCCTTGCTGATTACATATTTCTTGCTGTTGGGAGAGTTGGTTCAAGTACTGATTTGATTGTTCAGCGAGTGGAGTTTGTACTTGATGTGGACAAACGAAGCTACCTCATGGACCTTCTTCATGCACAGAAGGCTAATTGTGCACATGGGAAGGTACATATCTTTTGTTTTTTATTTCTTGATTTTTTAAGAATTTCGTTTGTTTTAATGCATGTAACTAGCTATAGCTAATTTTGTCTTGTATTCCAGACATGATTAAACAGTTTTTTTATGTTTCTTTCCATTTTAAAATCCTTTTTGACTATCGCAGCAAGCTCTTACCCTGGTCTTTGTGGAGACAAAGAGAGGAGCTGATGCTCTGGAGGACTGGCTTTATAGAAATGGCTTCCCTGCTACTAGCATTCATGGAGACAGATCACAGCAGGTGAGCCAGTGCTATGACTTGTCTAGATGCTTGTTTGCTTTTCTTGTACATTCTTAAAATACTTTGTCTGATTGCAAGTTGGGGAATTTGTCTGTAGGACACCACCTATAGGTCGTATTGTCCAGATCACACCGCCCAATTGATATTTGTCTACAGGACACTGCGATTTCGAGTTTTTGTCTCCAGAACACCGTGAGGAATATTCTGAGAATATTTTGTGGTGAAATGTTGATCCTGCCCCTTGTCTTATCAACATGTACCACGGCATCGCGGCCGCCCTCCGCGCAGAGGTGCTCCACCGCGGCCAGTGCGCGCTTGGGCTCACTGGCGCCACCCTCTGCCATGCGCTGAGGCTCACCGACGCCCATGTTGCACGTATCGACATTTCACCATGGAATATTTTCGAAATATTCCTTGCAGTGTCCTGAAGACAAATATTCGAAATCGCAGTGTCCTATAGACAAATATCAATCGGACGGTGTGAGCTGGACAATACGGCCTATAGACGGTGTCCTATAGACAAATTTTCCTTGCAAGTTTGGGTTACTCAGATATGAGTTTATCAGTTCACAAGCTGGATTTTGTTTACTTCCTAGATCATGTTTGCTTATTGCTAGTCTTTCAATACCAAAATATTTGTCTCAAAAAAAAAACGAAAGTATTAGTGTTCCCACTTTTGGCAGTCCTGGGTACCTGGACAAGAATGTAGATCGTTCGGTACAGTGCATAACAAAGGTATTAAGTTGCTAAGTTGAATAATATAAACAATGATTATTCATGATTTCTTTTTTATTTTCTATATATAAAAAAGATAGCTATGCTGCTTGGCTGTAGTACTGATTGATCTTTGTGCAGGAGCGAGAGCATGCCCTAAGATCCTTCAAGAGTGGAGCAACACCCATCCTTGTGGCGACTGATGTTGCTGCACGTGGACTTGACATACCTCATGTTGCCCATGTGATAAATTTTGACCTCCCAAATGATATTGATGACTATGTCCATCGAATTGGAAGAACTGGACGTGCAGGAAAATCTGGCCTGGCCACTGCATTCTTCAATGCGAGCAACATTTCCCTTGCAAGGCCGTTAAGTGAGCTCATGACGGAGGCCAACCAGGAGGTTCCTCAATGGCTTGAAAAATATGCTGCCCGCTCAGCCTACGGAGGTGGTGGTGGTAGAAGCCGTAGAGGAGGTGGTGCTAGATTTGGTGGCCGTGACTTCAGGCGAGACAGGGGCAATGGTGGAGGGTATGGCGGAGGCGGAAGCGGAAGCGGTTATGGTGGTGGTGGATATGGGGGGTCTTCAGCATATGGTGGTGGCTACAGCGGTGCCGGTGGTGGCTTCAGCTCTTGGGATTGATCTAAGATTAATCAATTGTGGTCAATTGGTTCCGGTGAAAGAATGTTTGGAATTTGTAGTAGCTGACTTCTTGTTGGGAAATGTCCCCTTCACATGGGTTCTTGTTTTAAATCTTTTATTTTGGCTTCGACTGTATTAGGGATTGGTTTGTGTTTTATCTGAATTGGTGGCTCATATTGGCCTCGGGCTCCTGCTCTCTTTCAAACACTGATATGTTTTTTGCTTTATATAATTTTAATCTTGTTTTTCAGATGATAGCTTAGAATCATGTATTCTAAATTAAACTTCTCAACCAAAAATGACCTTTTTAAATTTTCGTTCCCATCTAATGGTATCATTGTAAAGGATACCGGTTCTGTAGTTTGAGTCATGTTCCGTAGTGAAGCAGCGTTCGGTGTTTTTCAATTGATATTGATTTTTTAATTTAACTTTGATCATTCGTTTTATTCAAAAAATTTGTTTGAATATATAAAATTTTAAGTTGTGATTTAAATAATTTTAATGATAAATTAAATTATATCAAAATTTATAAAATTTATTAAAATTTTTTGAATAAGATGAATAGTTAAAGTTGAATTTAAAAGTTAGCGGTGACATTAATTAAAGAACAGGGAGAGTATATATATATATATATATATATGGGGGCATCTCATCCATTTTGTTGCTCATTCCCCTTAGGCCGAAGTGTTTGGACTTTACTTCGGAGCGCCCACTCACACTTTACCTATCGCGTGGTAAAGAGAAGAGTACGAAAGAATTGTAAACAGAGCAGACCACAGAAAGATTCTAAATATGACAAGTCCCCCATGTATTCCATATATATATATATATATATATATATACACACATATATATATATGTATATATGCTAATTTAGTCATTTTTCTAACATTCTAAAATGCAATAAATAAAAATATTTGTTGCCGCATGTAAACATATAATCTCTTCATTTTTAAGTTATTGCAATCGTTGATTTTTACTATATCTTTTGACTATTAGTCATTCAAAAAATTATAAAAATAATGCATATTTTATTACATTTTTTTTATCATTACACATTTAAAATATGACTTAAAATTGTACACAGTTAAACAATTTTTTAATACAATGGTTGCAGTGAAAATAATTAAAAACTGCAGCGTTTATATTGCAACACGTAAAAGTGCGAGAATCTACGACAAAGATATTGCAATCTATGACAATTGTCATTGTAACATTAAATAGTACATACTCTACGTAAGATAATTGAATATTGCAACATTCAAAAATTAAAATATGACTTAAAATTGTGCACCGTTAAACTATTTTTTAATACGATTGATGGTTGCAGTGAAAATAATTAAAAACTGCAGAGTGTATATTTATACAACATATGGTGGTATCAATTGTTACATATAGGTTATCATATAAATTATGAGAAAACTAAACATCGAAAAGAACATATAAAAGTAAACAGTGAAACATGGCTGAGAATTTAGTAAACGTCTAAATATATGGTACATGGTTGCTTGATGGCAATATTATTATTATTATATTAACTGTAATAAAAAAACGTTGATCAACAATAATAAGTCATTTTACTATTTGGAGCGCTGTAAGTTCTCGACGAGTTCATCGATGTACTGCTCCTGCCTTGCCCTATCGCTAAGCACCTTCTGCAGCTCCCTGGCATTGCGCGCGAGCGTCTCGCCCTCCTCTCCCACCATAACCCTCCGCACCGCCGCCGCGACGTCCTCCCCGGTGAACGACCCATCGATATTGTTCCTCGGCACCTCCACGCCAACGCCCCGCTCCGTCATCGCCCGTGCGGTGAGGCCCTGGTCTACGATGAACGGCAGCATCACCAGTGGGTGTCCGAACTGGAACAGGCCTTCTGCGACGGAACCCCAGCCACAGTGCGTCAGGAACGCGCCCACCGCGCCGTGCGCGAGGACGCGCACCTGCGGCATCCATCCGGTGCACACCACCCCGCGCCCAGGCACACGGGCCTCGAACCCGTCCGGGAGCAGCGCGCCGGTGTGGCCGATGGGACGCCGGAGCGCCCAGAGGAAGCGAACGCCGGAGAGCTCCAGCCCGCGCGAGAGCTCACGGACGTGGTCCGCCGTCACCGGCGCCTCGCTTCCGAGCGCCACGTAGAGCACCGACCGCCTGGGCTGCGCGTCCAGCCATCGCATTGTGGCCAAGAAGGATTGGTGTAGAGCGGCGGCCGGGGCGTCCTCGTCGTCGACGTTATCTGGCAGGAGGAGGCCGGCGGGAACAACCGGCTTGGCGAAGAGCTCCGTCGCGAGCGGGAATAGCCGCGGCTCGGCCTCCGGGCAGCTTCGATGAATGATGAGGCGGCAGCTCGGATGATGCACCTGCCAGACGCGGTCGCTGTCGGACACGCCGGAGGAGTTCGGTCGGAATGCAGCGGCCATCCATTCGGCCTCGTGGCGGCGATAGGCAAGGGTGGACGGGAACGGGATCCACGGCGGCGAGACCATGTAGTCCTCCGCCGTCGTGCGGGGGTGCGCCTTGTTCTCGTGCTTCGGGCCCACGAAGGCCAACAGCGCCACCGGGACGATGAGCAGCGTGGCACAGGCAATCTTGTGGCAGAAAAGAAATTAACAATAAAGAATCAGTATTCAGTTATTTTCTCGGTAATTGCTGCTACGAACGCGAGCTCTGCCTCTATCATATCACCTCGTGTTCCTCGGCGATCGGCCAGACCCAGGTCTGTGCAAAGTCAAGTATGATCCAGTCGGGCTTCCGCATGAACGCGGCCGCCACGCCGTCTACGTCGGTGGCAGTGGCAGCGTAAGCCGTAAGAAGGTCCGCGAACTGCGCGGCGAGGCCGTCGAACGCCTTCTTGAGAAGCCCGACCTTCTCCGGCGGGACGTCGGCCGTGGACTCGGCGCCCTCTGGTAGGCCGTCGACCACGGGGAGCTCCAGTGTGGCGACGCGGACGCGGTCAGACAGCTCCGGCGGGACGGTGCCAAGCCTGGCAGCGTTCCTCGGCGTGGAGACGAAGGTGACGGCGAGGCCGCGCCTCGCTAACCGCTTGGAAAGCTCTAGGAAAGGAATCATGTGTCCGAACGCGAGCCACGGGAACACCATGACGTGCAGAGGAGAGGACGAGGACGCTTCTAGTTTGGTTTCCGCCATGGCTGGCTCTTGGAATGTTAGGCTGGTGGCTGGGGAAGATGGAATCGAAATGCAAGCGTTATCTCGATATAAAAGAATTACCTGGACTGGAGCTTCTTTCTTCGGACATTTTTTTCACGTAACAATAGTACAGTGTGATCCACGCTCGTTTATATTCGAGTTTCTATTTTCTTTATTTATCCAAATTCTAAAACTCTATCCCTTTTGTCTCATTTTATTATATTTTTTTTAAAATGTGTAGAATTTTACGCTAAACAAGCTATCCTTTATTTCACTATAAAAAAAAATTTCAGCGGTCCTAAAGCTATCTTTACAAGTGGATTTGCATTCCGCCGACATTTTTGAGCCTGTAAAAATACCTATTTGTTCACACGGTAAAATAAAAACAGCCAGCGTTAGAAGATTTTAATGCAGACAACCAAACCAACTCTGTCAGCAAAGTTCAATTTGAAAAAAAAAAAGCTAGGGTACCACATGCTAGATGCACCCTGCTAGGATGATAAATGCAAGCAGCTGTTCTATTGAGCCATCTGCATTTAAAAAAATATTTCTGCAGCGGTAAATTAGAAGAGCCGCCCGCATTAGGAGCATTTCTGCAGACGGTTGACTTCTTCGGACCCACTTGCTACCTAGTACAGGCAGCATTTGTCTAGGGGGTGTCAGAATAAATGCTTTTTTAAGTAGTATTTGCCCCCAAATTGAATAAACGAACAAAAAAGTTATTTATATTTCTTTTCAGATTACTAATTAATCAAAAGCCAAGATATTACGAAGAATATAATAATATAAGACCCCAAGTACATAATAATACTAATTTTACACATTATAAAAAACAACTTAAGGCATTCATAATATTATTGGAAATAATATAATAATATATAAAATTAGTGTTGTTGCATACTTATGTTTTTATATTATTATATTATTCATAATATTTTAGCTCCTGATTAATTAATAATTCGAAAAGAAAACATAAATTGTCCACGTACTCGAAAAATATGAAAAAAAGGGAATAAAAGAGATAGAGTTTTAGAATTTGGGTACATAGGGTAAGTATTGGGTACATAGGGTAAGTAAAAACTTTTCACTGCTACTTAAAAAGCACAATTTTTCTTTTTTACGTACACAGGGAACCAACAGAGATGGGTTAGACTACGTGCACACAGAAAATGCATCTAGAATTATCCCTTCTTACAAATCTGATCGATAAAATCTCTTCACAGACACCTTTTACAAATCTAACGGACGAGCTCTTCCGGATCTCCTAGATCATGACCCACACACTATTGTTAGTTAAAAAAATACAACTACTCAAAACAAATATATGATATCCAAAAAAGTTGTTGAAAAACAAAACAAATTTGTTTCGGAACCATTTGAAACCCTCAGCGCGGTCTCCTTACAAGAAATGTCATGTCAAAAGTTGACCTTTATTTTTAATTTGTGATGATCGTGCGTCATGCACAAATAAAAATGAATCTGCAGTGAATTTGCTTTCGCTCTTGCATTGACCATTCTTATTTGAAGTAAAAAAATGTGGAGCAACTAATGATTAAATGCTACATCCCAACAGACTAGTTATTCTAATCCGTGTCAAGCTAGGGTGATAAACTAATAATTTATTTATACAGAACTTTATATATTGTGAACTTACGATTTGCATTATATGTATTGTAAGACTTGGTGAATGATCGAGGTTTATCTCATTGACGCTTTCGATTTATATATCGGTTATCGACCGCTTCCATTATATTTTCATTCAAATTATTTTACTTTTAAAACTCTGTATTTATACGTTCAATTTGGTTTTTGTCCTTTTCATTTTTGTTTCTGTCTGGTGTTACAAATATAGAAGTGAAAATGGTTGAGGTGTTTTCTTGACCATTTTTGTTCGTTTTCAACCCTAGCCATCCATCTGCTATGCCCCATGCCGCCCGCATCGCGTGAAGTTTAGAGTCCTTTGGTAGAGCTCCAGCTTTTGATTCTTTGATTCACTCCTGATTCTAGTGTGAAGTGATTCTGTGGCTGAAAGTGATTCTTTTGATTCTCTAGGATAAAATCTTAGAATCAGAACAGAGAATCACTTTACAGAATCTTCTTAGTTCATTTTTAGAAATCACTTTACAGAATCAGATAATAATCACTTCTTCTGACAAACAGAGGTTGGCAGAGCTCCCCTAATTTTGACTGAGAAGCAGAAGCTGAGAGCTCTACTAATGGGGCCTTAGCTCCGCCTCAGCTAGGCCTTGCTACCGACCTACTATTACCATGCCGGCGCGTTGCATTAAGCAGTTTATACATGTAAACTTTGAATGATTAGTTTGTATTTAACTATTTATGATAAAAAAATGTGAAAATTTAAATTTTATATTAATATATTTTTAAGTTAATATTTTTTTTAAACCGTAGCGTTACCACGGGCATCGGGGCTAGTTAGAACAAATAAAGTATAGCTTTACAAAACAGGGAAAATAAGTAATTTGCTCTTTATATTTTCATCGTTGCTCTAAGTGTCTCTACGGCAGTAAATATTAGTTGAGATGTGTCATTCTACTTTATATTTTATAACATATCAAACTGGGCTAAAAATTCATCTGGTCATGCATGATTGACGATACATGGAACATAGATATGACATCTAAAACATAATTACTATATTTAAAATTCATTTCTTTTCTGAAAATTACATATGATTTACACAAGTATAATATATGGAACGTATAGTTATTTTATCTTGTTAGCAACCTTGTCAGCTACGAAAACAGATATATCTCTGCAACCGTCAGCTCCAAAAGTTGTCTCAAAACTACTGGTGCTTCAAATCACAAGGTTTTCTGTGACACTTGTCATCCATTCACTATCAGCCCAAAACCATTAACTCTATTGTAGAATAAAAAAATCCGCTGTATCTACTCAGTTCAGTTTTAATTATTGACACCGTTAATTGTTATTGTTATCTTTGACTATTCTTCTTATTCAAAAAGTATAATAAATATTATATTTTTGTTATATTTTTCTTTAATGTGTTTGAAATAGAATTAATAAGTTTACATATTTGAACATATTTTTTCAGGAAGTCTATTTTACTCCCATAAACAATTCCCTTTGTCCATTTAACCCTCTAAACAAAGTCTTAGCTCAATTTATTCTCAAAACCTATTCAAATTGGTGCAATATACCCCCTTATACAATTTGTCTAATTTGTTTCTCTTTGTACAATTTGATTTTAAAGCTCAAAGCTTGTACAAAGGTAAATGTTAGTACGCTCAAGGTTAAGAAAATATGTTATAACTTTTCAATATACTTTGTATTTGTTTTATTTACAGTTTGTTAAGATACTATTAGATGCTATTAAACTATGAATATTATTTTGAAAAATATAATATAATTTTTTAAACATAGGGAATGATATTTTTTAATCACCATGCAAAATATGATCTTCAAATTCAACTTGTACAAAGAGAAACAAAAAAAAATGATAAATTGCAAGGGGTTGGATTGCATGAATAGTTTGAGAGTAAATTGAGCCAAGATTTTGTTTATGAAGTTAAACAAACAAGTGAATTGTTCAAAGGAGTAAAATTGACTTTTTCTTTTCTTTTTTGAATAAAATAAACAGTCAAAAAAATTAAAAGTCAATGGTGTCAAAATTTTAGTTAAAAAAGGTATTTTTATGTTCTTAACCGAAAAGAAGATAGATTAAGCTCATAGAACACAAAAGTATGATTCGAGACTTGAATCCCTATCACTAAATTAACAAATGGAGTAGCATTTAGAAAATGAGAAAAAAATAAAGTTGCACTGTTTCACAGACAGAACAATAATTCTGAGCCAAATAGCGATGAACTCCCAAGCTGTGATGCTGCTGGCCAATCATTGCCGTGTCACGAGACAGCGCCGCACTCGCCATGAGGAAACAAGAGGCAGGCAACGGCAAACCGATAAGAAAAACAGTTGAGGCGTCGCATCAACCAATTACACGCTTCGGACAAACGTGGGGTGCAACAAAGACGCCCTAAAACCCATGTTTTAATTTTCAAAACTTCTGTATGTATACTTTTCAATTTATATATCAACATGTGTTTGCTTTGTGGCTCTAATTATTGGGCTTCCATAATTTGACAGGTCAGCTACGTATCAGTCACCCGGCCGATCCCATCAATCATACACACGCAGAATGTTAAATCGTCGAAGTCACTTCTCCTAAAGTCTCTTCGCAAGCTGAAGGCTGAAGCCAATTTCAGCAACTGCTGATTTGTGAACCCTGATTAAAGCCTGTGGGCCGCCGTCAAGCAAACAGGCCCCCTCCTCCCTGTACTGTAGTAACGGCTTTGTCCTTGCGCCAGATCAGATCTGTCCGGTCCCCTCCTCCCATCCGTCACAAGCGCAAGTGGACCTGTGTGCGACGGCGATGTGCTCGTCTCCATCTTTATTGGGCATGAATGCAGTTTCGTTACTGTTTGGTATGCCCTCCATCCATCAAGGGCTTATGGTACTGTTTACAAACGATTTTCTCCACCATGTTTACAACATCTTTAAAAGTGAAAAATTACCCTAAAAAGGTACTTTTGTGGGCATCAAAACAGTTAGATCTATTTTAATCATCATCTCCAACAACTCTCATAAATATATCCCAAAATCTTTTGAATTTAGACCAACTCAGTAACCGATCCATCAGTTTGTAGACCTAAAATTAGTTGATCTTTTATTCACCAATGCACCTTCACCACCGCAGCCAAATCTTTGTTCACCGTTAACGCACCTCAAGAAATCGACGAGGGCACAACAGAAGCTTGCCTATCCTGGGAAAGCAGATTTCTTTCAGTGCCAAGGGAGCTCAGAAAGTTTTCTAGATGTATATGTAAGGATGTAAGTTTTTAGTTTTTTTGGTTAGTGGGTCGACCCAAAAGTTTTTTAAAATGAACTAAATTTTCTCTCCACTTATATAGTTAGTAAGATAAAATGAACTAGAGCTTTAACCCATAAATACTAATTGAGTACCATTTGCATCCCTATGTACATGTATTTAAGGGGATTTTTTTAAGGGCAGGTAGCAAACAAGTTGGGGTCTTTAGGATTATTGAGGGATTGCTGGAGATGCTATTAGATTATAGGCAAAGAGAAAATGTTTTTGCTCCTTGCTTTTCGCTTCCTATAGTTCAGACCTTTAAAGATGCAGACAACAAAAATGAGAATAAACAGGACATTTGGTACACTTATTTCACCAATAAGCATAAGTAGAAACAAACAGAGCCTATGAGCCTTTTTAGCAGAGCTCTCAGCTTCTGATTCTTTGAATTTACTCATGATTCTACTATAAAGCGATTTTGTGGCTAAAAGTGATTCTCTAAAATAAACTCTTCAAAATCAAAATAGAGAATCACTCACAGAATGAAAAAACTACTTTTTTTAATAAGCTGCCAACGTCTTAGTTCGTTTCAGAGAATCACTTAAAAAATCAAACAAGAATCAATTCTTTTAAAAACAATATTTAGCAGAGCTACTTTGATTCTGTCTAAAAATAAAAAATTAAGAGCTCTACCAAAAAGGCCCTATATGTGATTCTAGATTCACTACGTTTTGTTAGTTCTTACTCAAAACATGTGCAGACTCGTATAAAAATAATCTTTGTGCTCATTATTTAATGGTTCTCCCGTACCCCGTAATGGATGTAAAGATGCATTACAACAGCATCATCATCAGCTTTAATGCAACGAAAAGGGCCCCCTTTTACTCTACTATTTTTACATACTCCCTCGTATGCTGATGACGTTGACTTTTACAATTAATTTTTACTATTCATTTTATTAAAAAAAAATTGCTCAAATGTATCAAATTTTAAGTTGTGATTCAAATAACTCTAATGATTAATCAAATTATATTAAAATATATAAAATTTATCAATTTTTTTAATAAAACAAATAGTCAAAGTTAAATTTAAAAGTCAACAACGAGATCAATTTAAAAAAACGGAGGGAGTATAAGAGCAATGAGCACTGTTCACGACAAAACTTTACTCCAGAATTATTACATGTACTGTTAGAGTCCATATATAACGAAAATTGTACATTTTCAAATCAACCAAAAACTATTTGATGTGTCCAAGATGAACGGTGATGTGACATAAGTTGGATCCAACAGGAAACCAAGCTTGCGTATACTATAATTAATTGAATACCCTCGAGCTTTCAAAAGTATAAAGGCCAAAACAAAGAGTCAAAAGAAAACATCTAATGCTTGTGTTTTAGCCATTTGCAACAATTTCGTGGATCTTGTCACTGATCTCCGGGTCATCCGATCTGACAGCTAGCTTCATGGCTACCTCCTTTGGGGCACTAATTCCAAATGACAATCTCACTAAAACTTTCACGTTGCCGATGAATATGCCCGAGAGAAGACAAGTGTGTGACCTTGAATTGCTTGGAACCACGTCAGTTCCCTACAAACCAAAAGGAAAAATGAAGCACCAGATGTCAGTAGATACAAAAATGACGACAGCTAAATCCTGCACTAGGGACCAAAAATGCCAAATGGTCAAGGATTCCGATCATGGTTGTACCAAGCAGGAGGTGAATCGGAAATCCAGGTGGTAGTTTCCGGTAAGAGTACTCTGAGCAGTTTCTGGCTGTTTTATAACAGAATGTGACCAGAATCGCACAGAAAATGACAGGCACCAGTCCAGAAAATATTAAAAATAACTAGGAATACAATTTAAAAACGGAGGGAGTGCATCTTAAAGATAGCCTATTAATATATGTCCATGCCATTCAATCTGTCAATGAGGAGGGGAGGGGATGAAAACTAGAGGACTAACCTCGCAAGGCTGCATGCCGAGGATGCTTATAACAGCACTTACAGCCTCAGCTAAGCTCTCCCTAACTCCAAGACCATACTCATCAACCCTCTCACTTTCTGGGTCCATGCTCTCCCAAGCATTTCGGAAGTTAGAGACTCCCACCTTCAACATATAATCAGCAGAAACAATTTCAAGATCTTCAAGCTGGTATTCATCCTCGACACCATCATCCTCAGCTTCACCTGACGACGGATCAACCTGAAACACAAAACAACCTCACAAATATTCTTCAGTGCATCAAATTGGAAATATGTGGAAGTAGTTCACAGGTTCTCGGTGCATGTTGGATCTTATTAAGGATGAAAACATAAGAATGTTATAGGGCAAGTTTAGTCCAATTAATTTACAAACAAATAGATGTGCCAGGTTAACATGTCATGCCAGCCACGAGGATTTTGAGGTTTGCCCGTAAGCAGAACTCAATGCAGAATGTGCTGTGTACATTGTGAAAAGATTTGAGGTTTGCCCCTAAGCAGAACTCAATGCAGAATGCGCTGTGTACATTGTGAAAAGAGTAGAAAAAAAATAGAAACATCATCCGACCATCAAAGGTTGAATGCCAGCCTGAACCAGGGGCACCGCCTCAAGCATCCGACCCAGGGGTCAAGAATCGCCTCCAAACCAACTGGACGGCTGGAGTACCTGAAGAAAAGCAATATTCCTAACACTGCTTGGCAGGATCTGCTTGCCAGACGGTGGAGGGAAAGCTGGACTTGTCGAGCCCCGGTGGACAAGGATGGAGAAGCGGCCCAGAAGCTGTTCCCGCCGTACCCACTAGTGGCAAGATGCCTGACGTGGCCATACCTGATAGGACATCCTGACGTGCGAACTTTCCCGCCTCATGCATAGCAAGGAGACACAGCAACCTATCATCCCAGGAGCTGTCTACTGAAGTAACTCGAATATGCTTCCAGCCCCATCGGTTACGTAGGCGCCAAACTTTGTAACCGCAGCCTGGTCCCTATATAAGGCATCGCCGGGGAACTTTAGAGGGCGAATCGAATCGAATCGCTTCGCAGTAGAGATCATACACTTACTACTCAGCCCTAGGATTCTTGCCCGAGTAGGAACCCTAGCGCACTTATAACCATCCAACACCGAGGAAGCCCTATGAGGCCAATACATTCCACCACCGCTGAGCGTAGGGTATTAGTGATTACGCCTCACTGACGGCCTGAACTAGGATATATCCTTGAATCTCTAGTAGATTAGGCCACATCAATGAGAAGAACACACACCCCTTCCCACAAATCTTACTGTGTTGGTGGTACGAAACACCAACACTACTCAATAGTTATATGTGAAGATGGTTGCTGGCAGAAAATAAGATACCTATTTAGTGAAGAACCGGGATAGTTGAGCTAGTATATCAAACATGGCTCAGAAAATTCCAGCAATACCAATTACCAGTAATCACGCTAATCAAAAGAGCTTCGTAATCAAATACGAAGCAAAGATAATTACAGCCTCATGACAACTTTCATTTGATCAGGGCACTAACCCTACACACATAACGCTCCAAAAAGGCCGCTGACTGGTGGAGCTGCGTCACCAGCACAGTGGGCAGCATAGCCTCAAAGGATTTAAACTCCCTTATAATCTTGGGTGCATGGACTCTTTGGCAATATCGTAACGACTGTTTTTTTGGGACATCTCCTAGTTAACCTATGGCTTTGATCATGGCCGATGATGACAGAGCAGCAAAACTACAATCACATACCTCTTTAACAATGAATCTCAGTATATTTGAAAACTTGCCAGTGGCCGGGACACCTTCTGGCTTTTCAAAAGCCACAAAGGTCTGCCCAGGGGAATCATAAGGTAAAGATCTTAAAGGCTTTGACACAACTTCTGAAAATTCATCAGCCTCAGAAGCATCAACATAAACAACCACCTGTGGAACAGAAACGTTAAGAAAGACGCTCGACATTCAAAACACATGACATTACCACAAACAACATAGCAAGAAGTCACTTACCTCCTCAAGCAACTGTTCAGGAATTGTGTTGGTACAGTTGTATTGTAGCACAACATGACCATCAAAAATATGCTTGACAACATTGACTGAATATTCAGTCTCGGCTTCAGTCAATTCCACTGGTGCTGATGACTGAAAGAGGATGAGAAGTTAGAAAAAATGAAATGTGCTTCAGCCACGTGCGCATTTTAATAAAAAAAAGAAAATTGTACCAACCTTAAAGAGCTTTCCAAAATCAGCGAATTCAGGAACAGATGAAAGAAGTTTCTCATATGATGCATCAACGGAAGGAATAGGACCACCAACAGCAGAAGGGCCTGCTGCTTTCTTGCCTGTGGCCTTTTTCTCAGCAACAGGTTGTGATTTTGTTTCCTTCGGAACAGATGAAATATCAAAGGGTTCATCTGAAGGTTCCTGTCAACATGTTATCAGAATATAAGGTGAGGACATATTAGAGTGCGTTGAAATAATATTGAAATGATAGACATTATTTCAAAAGTGACAGAAACATACATAATTCCGGAGGCTTGTCTCCAAGTTTACTAGTGGAACATCAAATGAGCCAAAGAGAAAGTCATTCACATCTTTCTCCGTTTCACCAACTGTAGCTTCCCCACCCAACAATTTGAGGTAAAGGGTCGCTCTGTCACGGACCTGGAGAGAGAGAGAGAGAGAAAGAGATGGCATATCAAGTGTCAGATAAGAGAGGCTTCAAGCTCCAATATCAACCAAGGACATCCAAGAATCAACAACAACAACAACAAAGCCCTTTTTGTCTGAAGCAAGTTGGGGTAGGCTAGAGAACGAAGTTGCATGTGCATGAGGTTACCGAATTCTACAAAAAATTAGGCCATACAAGTATCTTGGTATGTGAAAAAAATTCCACCAACCTCATCATCACCATCAAATAGGCAACGCCTCAAAAGGACAAATGTGCGAGGCTGCAAAAAATATTACAAGTCAAGCAAAAAATTTAGTTGCAAACACGACATAAAAATGATATTTTAAGATATAGAAATTATTTTGAAATACCTTGAGTGAGTCAACCAATGCGCCAAACTTTGCCAATGTGCTTACTGCACTAGCTCGAACTGTAGCATTTTCAAGTATCAGCCTATTATATATATAGCGTATGTATTTACTGGGATCTGATGTCTTTGGGCCTTCATTTCCTAAAAAGTGAAGTATCTGTTGCAAGATAGAAAAAAAAATAATTTCACTGCACACTGGTTCAGGGTATGCTAAAAGAGCAATCTACATCCTCAACAAATAAAATGTGCATCCACACCTTAAAACTATAAGATATAAGAATATGTAAAAATTCACACAGCTGACCAACTCAAGTAGTTCATAAATCAAATTAATCGCTTGTTATTAATGAAAGTGTTAATATCAGAAAAACATAAATTGCATTCAGCTGTTACAGTTTCAGTTTCACAAAGCTGTAATGTTCATCATTAAAAGAAATAAAAATTAAATTATAGACCATATAAGGTACATAATTTGACAAGAAGGAAATTGAGTGGATATCATACAGCTATCAATTTCCAAATTACAGGCCTAAAGAATTATGATCTGGTTATTACCTGAGTGGACAAATAGGTGAACTCACAGTCTTCTATAAATTCACATAAGTGAAATAAACCACTTTCCTTTGCATCAGGGATATCTCTAATTAGTATGATGATTGAGTCAACAATAGCTTTCTTATACTCAAATCCACCCTCTTCCCGTAGGATGTTGCTCAAGAAGTTCATCCTGCAAATATGGAGCTTTGTTCAAAAGCTAGCAAAGGAAATTAAAAGGACATTTGTGAAAGAACATATAAACCTCTACATACAGTGAGCGATATTTCAGGGGAAATTTCAAGCACAAGGATCTTATTGCTTCTACCACAACAATCTTGAACTCATCAGCGATGTCTGACATAAAGTTAGTCATTTGTTTCATCAAGCGATCAACACTTGACTCGTTGCCTGTCTTCAGCAAAGTTGTAATAGCAAGAGTTGCAATGCTCCTGTTCTGATCAGAGATTAAGCTCTCCATGTCTACGTTACAATTTGTGACAGCCAAAGGATGAGTAGATGCAACCTGTAGCATTCAATCAAAACAAAGTTCAACAAAGAATCTTGTCAAAATTCCATAAGCAATCAATTTCATACAAGAAGTAAAGAAAATCAGATTCCACAGCTGATCGCGTAAGCACTCAGTTTCATACAAATGAATCAATCAGATTCCACAGTTGCAGATGGATTTAAGGCCAGCTGCAAAATGAGGGTTTTTATTAAAACATTATTCCAATGGTGCCAGCACTAAATAAGGGTTTTATTAAAACATTATTCCAAATGGCTCAAGCTTTCCACAAGGGGAAACAAATTTTCATGACATCACCAACCAGATTGGGAATTTTTCTAATTTTAAATAAGTGATGGAAATCTGTGAAACTGAGGTCACAAAAACATTATTTCAAATGGCTCAAGATATCCACAATACCAATCACTGGAAAAGGTTATTCCAGTTTCAAATGGTCAAAATATGTGCTCTGAAACATCTGATCTTGCATCAAGCACAAGATATAAGTTCAGTCAGAAAAACCAAGGGCCGGCCTATGTCCTAATGAGCAACTTACTAAAAATGGAATGAAACAGTAGTTGAAGAATGGTGGATGTATGAATTGCGAATGCAACTAGTCTATATCAATCAAGGAGATAGCAGAGATTGTTCTCCATCTATATATATGAGCGAGCCTAATGGGTGAACAAACACAAACCGAACAGCATAAAAAAACTGTCAATACTTATAGACTGATCTTTTCTTGTCTTTAGGATTCTGTCAAAGTTTTATACCTTACAATTCGATTGCTTAAGAAATCTGTTCAAGAAAAGTACATGCAAAATTCATATCAAGGTAAAATGCATACTGATTAAGGAACAGAATAAGATATTTCTACATCACTAAGGTTTTGTGATGAAAAGGAGCAGTAATCCATACATAATGGCTACTATAATATAAATCAAGTCCTAAACATCATGTATCATGAAAGCATTTTGTGAACAAAACTACCTTATTAAGCGTGCGGACAGCAGCAAACCTGAGAACAGGTTTCGATGAACTTAAGAACAACTGCAGCACAGTGATTGCAGGTGTAAGCTCACGGCTTGTGACACCATTTAGTTCTGTTATTGCTCTTGCAGCCTCAAGTATGACCATCTCTGCTTTGTTCCGGAGACAAGACTCAAGGAAATCAAAGAAAGGACGATCGCCACCTTGGTTTGCGCCAGACTCTCTGATCACCTGTGGATGCCATCTGTTTGAGATACTATGATATGCCAATATACTTGAGCAGAATCAGATAACATACCTGGCTAGTGTACCGAATAAGTAAGCATTGCGCTAGAGGTGAGCGAACTGAACCCCTAGTTAAACTAGTGACAAGCTTGCTGACAGCCAATCGGTCATTTTGCCTAATCTGAAATGTTAAATAAATGAGAAGATAAGTTGGGTGTTTGGCAAACAATTTGTGCTTTAAGATGATGCTTGCTGGCTGGCTTGCTGTTCAACAGGCAACAGACAAAACACATTCAATCAGCTAAAAGCATAGTTTGGGTATGTTCACCCAAGCAACAAATGTTTAACTTACTTGGTGAAGAAGAGCAAGGGCATGAAACTGAACAAGAGCAGATCTTGACTGTACAGCCTCCTGAACCTCATTGCTCCATCTTTTCACAACTTCTGGACTTGTCTGTGCACAGTGCATAACTTAAGTATGGGGGGGTCTAAAGCTGACAGTGACATAAAAGACAGTAAAAAAAGGGGAAAAAACTGCAGCACATACCTGAAGCAAGTAGATGCCACTGACAAGAGCTGCACTGGCAACAACAGGATTCTTGTCCACGATGGCTTGCTTCAGATACCTTTCGATTTGGGTGAGAAGAGTTGAATCGATGATGCGACAAAGAACTCGAATAGCATTCGCGCGGTACATATCAGTTTTGCTATTCATGTCCTTCATCAACGAGCTGGTCACTATGATAACCTAAAAAAAGGTAAAAGAATCACAGATAAGGTCACTCCACCCCCAAACTAGACTAAACGCAGAGTCATGATGCAGAAGGCAATATTCACCAACCTCATCTGCTGAAGGAGACAGTTCCTTGATCATGAGGTATACCATCCTCCTAAGCCCCGCATCCTTTGACTGAAACAACTTGGTCGTCGCGAAGAAGACCTCTGTGGCCTCCACCTACAAAATTTGGCACACACATGTACTATCAATGAGCGCACATCCAAACTTCCCAGCAATATTGGAAAACTACTGTTATATAGCAGCCAAATGTGATTTTTTTTTTGTTGGTATTCTTAGATCCCTAATTATGGGGAGCCTTGGCACAGTGATAAAGTTGCTGCCTTGTGACCATGAGATCACGGGCTCAAGTACTGGAGACATCCTCTTGCAGAAATGCAAGGAAAGGCTGCGTACAAAAGACCCAAAGTGGTCAGACCCTGTGCAAGAGGGGGATACGTGCACTGGGCTGCCCTGGTTTTTAGTCTTAGATTTGTTCTCCCTAAACATGTAATTTATGTACTCCGCACATCAAGCATATGCACCACACCTCAGACATTATTTTGTAGAGCAGCTGTTGCACCTAACGTTTGTAAGTACCAACTTCTTTAAGGAGAACTAAGGATGTTGAAGAAAACTATACTTTTAAAAAATTTAAATCTGTGAAAAGTATAAGAAACTTCAGGTAAACGTACATGATCAATGGTAGCACATTGAATTCCCAAGGCCGAACCATGATAAAAGAGAGGTGAGATATATGCTAGTGTACCTTGGTAAAGGTGTCACCCTGGTTGAGCAGGTACAGAAGCTTGGTGATGACCTACAAATACAAACAGAAAGCATCAGAAATTACAGAGCATTAACGCGCAGCATTGGACGGTTCGCGAGATCCCGGGGCGGAAATATAGATGAAACGCCGTTGGGCGGAGGCAGGTACCTGGCAGCATCGGCGCGCGTCGAGCTGGGGGTCGTGGAAGACGCGGGCCTCCTGCAGCACGGCTCCCTTCTCGATGCCGAGGAACGGCGAGTAGTACTCTGCGGCGACGGCGTCGACAAGCAAGCAAGTAAGCGGTCAGCGAATCGATCGAACGCCAATGACCACGAGCCCGGCGGCGATCAAGCGCGGATCGCACCAGATCCAGGGCCCGGCGGGCATAGATCTGAGCACGCGCGCGCGAGCACAACCGACGGTGCGTACGGGCACGCGGCGTGGGGAGGAGCGAAGGGGCTGAGAGGCGAGCGCGTACTCACCTTCCTCGTCAAGGTCGTCGTCCTTCTTCACGACGACCTGCTGCGCCATGGCCGCAGGTGGCGGTCGGGGCGTCGCGGGGAGAGTGCGCCCGAGCCGGCGGGCGGTGGTGGCGCGGGGGTTACGGCGGTGGCGGCGCCGGAATCGGAATGAACACGGGAGGGAGAAAGACGGTGGGCTTTACAGGAGTGTCGAAGCGGGCAGCATGGATCTGAATCTGGTACGACGCAGGACGGCAGGCGCTGAGAGCGTCAGCATCTCCAACACCTGACCTATATTTTCTATGGTATAATTTTAAGTCTTTAAAAACTAATTTTTAGGGTATACTGAAAATCACTGCTTTCACATATTTCTCTTCACTTTTGCATAAAAGCTATTCCCTCTGATTTTTAGTTGTTGTCGTATTCACTTTTGCATAAAAGCTATTCCTTCTGATTTTTAGTTGTTGTCGTATTTTTAATATTAGTATTGATCATTGCACGCTAAGTGTCTTACCCGTGAAAATAACGAGAATGCTACTCTAACCCTTTGCTTATTTCCACAAGAATTTAATTATCTAGTAAGCGGCTTCATATATTCAACTAAATGAATCAAAAACAGAGAATCAATCAAATCTTAGATTTTTTTAGTAAACGCTTCTCTCATATTCAGAAACAAGCAGGGCTGTGTTCATTGTTGAACTTAATGTTATCAAATATCAGTCTATTCATTTTACTGACCTTCTCTACTTATCTATTCCTCGTTACAAATAGTGTTGGGCGGCAGTTAGCGAAGATTGGATGTATTAAAGGTGTCTTCATTAACTCTAAGAGAGGCTTAGGTCTCCTTTTGGAATGCATGATTTTTTCTTTTTTTGTGTTTTTTTAATAAAATTGAACTGATTTTTGTGAAGTTTTTTATGAAAATTTTGTGAAATTCATGCGTTTCAAAAGAGTTCTTAACAGTTCTGATAAAGGCAGTCGTTATATCTTTCTCCACTCTTAGTTTCTATTTTGTTGCCCAATCTCTGGCCCACTCAAGGTTTTCTCTCCTCGTTGGTTGGTGGAAAGCGGTAACGAAGTGCTGTAATGATAAGGGGCAGGGTGAAGGTGCATTATCCATTATAAAAAGAAGATTTCATGGTAGACCAAATAAACATAGATTCTCTATTTGTTTAGATTATGATGAGTAAATGGTTCTTTTACCTCTTAAGAGATAAACTCACTTTTATAATTATTAATTATTATAATATTTAATTTAAAATAATCAATCAGTTGTGAAAAGTTATGTATGCGACAGTTTTACAAATTAAATCTTTTAATTTTGAAAGTAAACCCATTGACAGATTTAAAAAATTGTAGGTATATTTGATATTTTTCCTTTTTCATGTATGCTAAGGTGGATATTATATTTTGTATTTTTTTTTCAAAATTTAACTACTCAAATTAATTTGGTGTTTTACCCCTATAAAGTAAAAAAGTAAAGTAACGGTTCTTCTATCTTAGAGCAACTCTAACAAGTATAACTATATTCGGGGCTGCACAGCAGTCATCTCCCGTGGGAGGCGATGGCGGAGGCGATTCCCCGGCGACCTCCTTGCAGCTCCAGACCCCCCCCCCCCCTCCTCGTCCCCCCAAAAAAAAAAATCCACTGAAACTGCTAATCCAGTCTCCTCCATATGCCCCAAGCATCTCTGCTGGATCTTGCAACCAACAAACTTGTCTCGGAGGCAGAGAGCTCTCGCACATACAGAAGAAGTCAGTTAGAGATGGCCGATTCTTAGCAGCTCCAACCATTCTATGCCCTCCACATCTCCAATCCATGAGCATGCCTGCAAATCGCCCCAAAGTGTTATGCTGGCCGAAGGAGCGAGCTGAATCTAGGCCAACCATGAGAAGCAAAAGGGCAGATGTGCTTCTTCTTCTTCCAAGTCGATGGTCGCCATGATGGGAGGGGAAGAGCGTTCCCATGCAGAAGCAGAGATTGAAGCGAGGTTCTCTCTTCAGGAGCCAGGTAACACCATTTGTTCTTATGCAGAGGTCGTCAGAACCCATTGCCAGCTGCGCAGCAGGAAGGACCTAGCTTCCAATGCCACTCATAGTCCTCCCAGCAGAATGCCTCACCGTATACGAGTGCAAACCATGCCCATCTGTCACCTTGCAAGAGAGGCGACGCACACGGTCAAGCTGCCGAGATCCAAAAAAATCCAGTAAAATCTAGCCCAAATCTCAGCACACATCATCCTACATGGGTTGCATCCAACTTTTAGTATCAGATCTACAGGAGGTTTGAGGGATTCCAACAGGAGAAGAGCTCAAGGAACAGACGCTCACCGGGTGACAAGAATTTTGGGGATACAGAGATGGTGCTGAAACGGGACAACTCTTGGTTCAAATCCTATGCAGATGTGGTGCGGGGGGACCCTTCCCTTGACCGTCCAGGAACTGTCCATCGCATAGGCACTGAATCCATCGCCGGTTATGAAGTTGACAACCCCGAAGCTCCAGGTGCTACCTAAGTGCTTACAGCGCAATGCAGGACCTCGGCTGGAGTTCCAGGCATCCCGGCATGCGACAGAGCAGCCTGCATCTTTCCACCGTCGGACCATCTTCTTGAGCAATATGCAGGGGAAGTGCTTCAATTGCCTCGCCACCGACCATAAAGTTTCAAGCTGCAACAACCCAACTCGTTGCTGGGTATGCCTCCATCCAGGACACATTTCGTCCGGGTGCCCGTCTCGTCGGTGGCGCTTGACTGTTAGCTGCCTCAAATCCCCTGCCAAGCAAGATAGCTCTGATGGGCCACGCCGCAAAAGTGTGTTCCAAACCAAAGACTGCAGTGGCAAAGACAAAAGGTTCATTTGAGGGATTGCCATCCATGTCAAAGGTACAGTGAGGGATTTTGGAGTAGTTGACAGCACGGCTGCAATGTTTGCTGAGATCGACAGAACTCCCAATGCACCAAGTGCCCCTAAAAGATCGTGTTCTTCATCGAGAATGCTCGATCACATGAAGTGCCAATGGCAAAACTGCTATCAGTTCTTGTGCCGAGAACCTAGAAGTTGGGGTGGCAACGATGCCTGCTCCTGGAATTCCCTCCAAGTTTTCTTTCAGTCCACCAAGTAGTCACAAGACTTCCTCGATGATCCAATGATTTAGGAGGAAATACTAATGCAGATTTGTGGGGCTACTAATGCAGATTTGTGGGGCTAACACACAGACACAAAGGGGCAGGTCTCGACCTCAGAGCTAGCTGCTAGGAACCTGCAGCAAGGCCAACAGTCTTCGGTGGAGTCAGAAACAAGTAGCGACAACCGTAACAATATAGAAGGAAGGTTGGAGCTGCATCTGAGTGACCTTCAGGGGCTCCTCAAAGACACAAGAAGACAGACAACTCTACAAACACCACCCACCAAAATCATGGATGATATTCAAACTCCATTGAAGTTTACAAGTACATCAGAACAATTGATTGGGCATCAACTGATTAGAAACTTGAGCAACTTCAAGCATAATATGTTACCTTCTCTGTCTCCTACTCCACATAATACATCATCTAAGAAGGGCAACCAGCTTTGCAGCCAAAAAATGAAGAATAAAATCAAATCTCAAAAACCAAGCACAAGGTGGTTAGGAATATACTGACAAAGAAATGGGTCATCATTAAGAAAGCTAAGCAGTGGTATGATTTGTTATTAAAGCGCCTGAACATGTATGAATGAATGGGAGATCTTGTTTTAGTTTGCTTCAATTAGCTCTTGCAACCATCCATGTCTAATAGCATTCCTAGTTGTCAAAAACATAAATTAATTTGAAGATCAGCAGCTCAAGTCGTTGATGAATTGTGGTTTATTGGTTGTTGCTCTTTTTTGTTGTCTCTTTATCCGGACTTTGTGATGACCATGGTTCAAACCTGACATTTTTGCTAGGCTAGACTTTATATCTTTAGGTTGTATGTCTCTGAATTTTTTTTTTTAATGAATAGCAGCGCTCCTGCCTTATTTTCAAAAAATAATATTCGGTACCCAGATTTGGGTACTCTGTACGCAATACCTATCATCCGAAAGCTGACTGCGGCGCGCGCATTTGCCTTCGTCGGCAGGAATCCTCCCACGATTTTCTTCGCTCAGGCCAGCATCGAGCTCGGCTCCGGCCCTTTTTATCCGTAGCGCCGCCAAAACTTTCTTCCCGGCTCCACGCTCCACACCTTCTCCGCCGTCCCTGCTCTACTCAGTCTTCGATGGAGGACACAGACGGGCGATGGAGCACTACGAACCTGATAACCGACAATGGAGTAGGCTTCGATCAGAACTATCGCTAGTTGGAAAACGGAGAAACATGATTCAATCGAGAAGAGATTTGTCTTCGAGGGACAAGACAGGCACAGCCAAGGCTTTCGTGTGTGTCGCCGGTGGTTTGGACGGATGGACCTTTGCCGCCGGACAGTTTAAACTTAATTTACAAACCGGCCCAACTAGAACAACAGTCCATATGTCACAAATCAAGTTGATGTGGCTTATTTAAATTTTTTACCTATGTGAATATTGGTATCTATTGGAGTTGAGATTGTTTTTAATTTTCATATTCCCTCCTGTCCACAAAAGAAATCGTTTATAACAATGTTTTAGTTAAACATTGAGAATATAAACTACAAATAAATTTTAATATAATATGTTTAGTAATATAAAAATTATATGATTAGATTTGTCTTACAAAGTATTTTCATAAAAATATAAATATATTATTTTTTAATAAATATTTTTTATAAAAAATAGAAGTTAAAGTTATGCTTTAAATACCGAATCGTTTGTCCAAAACGACCTCTTTATAAATTTCTTGCATGTTACTCAGTGGAGACACTAGTTGATGATCGGTGGTATACGGAGTAGGAAGTATAGCACCATGTTGGTACGGTACGTCGGTAACATGCTAGTATTAGTTTACCTACTGTCGTCGGGCGGCGGCTGGTATCGCATACTATACACTGTCGGCTATACTACATACTCCCAGAAGTAAAAGCTGGCAGGAGGAAAAATGTCCGAGATGGGGGAGAAACATGGGTTCTTTGCCTTTGTTTTTGCACGTCGTGCAGCCCACCATTTTTCCATGCTTTCACCACTATAATACTCATTAATTAACTTAGCCGTGCTGAAAACCATGCAAGAAATTTATAAAAAACCGCATCCAGGAAAAAAAATTTATTGCCAACCGAAATACTTCAACTAATTTGAATGCACATGTCCACCCTATTTCTTGCATGTCTCATGATATTCAAGGTATGGCGTATAATGGATATTTCTTGTCACCGGAAAATCAAAAAGTTTAGAACAATCAGAAATAGTTTATGCTAAAAGTTGAATTCCTCTCTAGAAAATTGCATGATTTCACAAGAAATTGTTTCCCATATATGAAACCGCACAACTGCATAGGGTACTCCCTCTGTTTACAATTATAAGTCATTATAACATTCCAATTTTGTTCTTTAATATATGTTATTCTCAGTTCTCAAAACATCTGTCTCTTTCCAACACACTTTTTCTCTTTCCAATAAATTCCTGTCTCTGTCTTTTTCCTCCTCATTTTCTGCGCATCATTTTTTTTCACTCCTACTTCATTTCCGCGTCCAGAGCTAGAATAACTTATAATTATGAAGGGAGGGAGACACTTAAGATTTCCGAGCATTTAATATGTACTAGCTTCCTCCATTCAATTTTACTTTTCATGATTATATGATTTAAAATTTGTTTCTAAATATAATTACCATGCATTATCATCTCTTGGTTCCTGTGCCTAGAGTTAAAATGATATGTAAAGGTTAATGAGAGTATAAACCTTATTTAAGAAAAAGAAGTGAAATTTTGAATATGAAATTTCTTTTCTGGTGTAATGAAGCACCCACTTTCTCGAAAATTAGTCCTCATAGCTATAAGTACAAGTTGCATGCAAAATTTTCTCACCTCGCTTTCGTGGAAGAAGGCGTTCATGGCACGTCAGTTTCATTGCCGCAAGTAGTTGGAGTAAGAACCAAACTAGCACCTCGTTGAAAAATCACCAGGCTCAGGTTGGTCACAATCAATACGTACAAACCTGCGGAGAAGTCCAAGAAAAAAGAACATCGATCGATCGATGGTGTTCTAAGGTAGAGCTGACCAATAATGTAACCTTTACTTTTCGATAAGTCTCGATCTTTCGTGATCTTATCAATTCTAAAAGGTTAGCAAGCACGACATCACAAGCGATCAATCAAGAAACTATAACAGAAATATTAAATAAAAAACGAGATTAGAAAATAACAAGTGAAAACAAATTTATTAGAATAAAATCCTCCAAAAGAGTCCATCGGCACGCAAGCCGAAAACATTTCAAAGCTGATAGATCACTATCGAAAATCCAACAAGTGCAGCAACAGAAACATCAACATGACAGCAGTAGCGAACCTCCTCCACATAGGCTAGCTTAAGCGCAAAAGCGGACTTCACGGTTCGTCGAAGACGTAGTCGAAGTCGAAACTGAGAGTATCCTCTGAAAACCACAAATTAGAAAGCCGTGAATATGAATACTCAGCAAACCGTGTACTACCTAACAACAATGTATGCATGCAAATGGTTTCAAGGTAAAAGCATGGCTTTTTATTTTATTTTAAAGATGTAAGAAAGCTTTATTTTAAAACTGTCAAATTTTATTATCTTACCTCACATGGATCTCCGTTATCTCGAACGGGAAGTTCATTTTAAATGCCGATGTAATCTCCACACCCGGCCAAAGCTAAAAGATCGGAGTCCAAAATATTTTGAAATAGAAGAGGAGGAAAAAAACAAAACTACTCAACAAGGAGCACAACTCAAAGGGTGTCCTTCTAAAAAGGACGTGACAATGCGCATTGACTGTAACTCTGCAGAGGTTATGCACCTAGACCCACGAGAAGCGTCATCGAGAACTACCGTTGTAGTCTCAACGAACACATAAGACCCGTCCACAAGCTTTAACCGGCGTCATCCGTCCTCCAAGATAGAGATCCCAAATGACTACGCAATTGGGTCCTAGAGCTGTGAAGAGCCTACCACTGATCCGGTGAGGTATCTCGATCTCATGTGGGGAGTCATAGCTCTACACCACACTAATACAACACCGCCAACCCACGGGTAAACAACCAGTCTCGGCAAGCTTCAAAATCAAGCCACTGCCCAGGGTAACGCGGTGTGCATGGTTGTCAACTGAGCATACAAAGCTCGAAGGACTCGTTCCTTAATTGCCAGGGCAGGCACTCTCTCCAATCTCAACGCCAACAGCCAACAAGTCTCGCGGAAAAATCTCAGCCCGGATCTTTTCGTTGTATCCGTAATAGGTACGTCCACAGAGACTTCTCAAAAGTCCCCCAACTGCTCATACTCCATCCTGTCCCCGCTAAATAGTTATGTATAGTTATTTGCAAAACTCACACATTTGAAGCACTGTTCAAAATCATTTAACACAAATTCTATTTTTTATAGTGATAGATGTGAGATAAAAATAAATACGATTAAGCATGGCTAAGCATAAAAATAAAATAATTATTTTAAAACAATCTTATGGCTCATATTTGTGGAACAATAAATAGACACAGCTTAGAAATATTGCTAGCACATTTTAAAGTAGTTGGCATGCAAATTAGAGTTACAAACAAACCATACAGTTTAAAATACTGGGTACAAAAGTGATCAAAGAACGCGGCTTGCCTAGCAACTCGGAATCGAAGTCGAGATTCGAGTCGTCAAACTGAGCGGGCTTGCGGAACTCCTCCTCTGAAACACCAGCGAGACACAACACGAACAGGGTCAAACACTAGGTATGCGACAATTAAAACCGATAATTAAATCTAAATTAAAACTACTAGGCTAAACGTGCGCAAAACGTTTCCGAAAAATCCTACACGACATTAGCGACGAGACAAATTAATGAAACAATTTTGAAAAACAACTGAGATCAAACGGAGTTCCTAAAAAAAAGGAAGATTATTCGCAAAACAAATAATCGTAAATTCATTAGCAATTAATTCAACAATCTATCGGAGAGAAGAAAGGAATTTAAGAGAGGGAAATTATTCTCACAATCTAGCAGAGTACCGGAGATTGTACTGAAAACCGATCGGGGACGGTGACTCGCAACGAAGGTACGGCGAGGTCGGCAGCAGGCGCGGAAGACGAGCGGTGAAGCGGAGATGGCGACGTGGATGACGCGGCTTGGATGTCGTCTCGACGCTGCGGCTCAGGCGACGCGGGCGGAGACTGGTCAACGGCGCGGGATCGGACAGGCAGGCG